>PVJI01019882.1:0-30077 GCA_004026765.1 Micronycteris hirsuta
GTCCTCTATAGTGGTCCCTGAAAACCCCTCTCCCTATTGTCTCCTCCCCCCTCCCCTCTGGCTAATGTTAGATTGTTCTTAATTTCAATGTCTCTGGTTATGTTTTGCTTGCTTTTTTCTTTTGTTGATTATGTTCCAGTTAAAGGTGAGATCATATGGTATTTGTCCCTCACCGCCTGGCTTACTTCACTTAGCATAATGCTCTCCAGTTCCATCCATGCTGTTGCAAAGGGTATAAGCTCCTTCATTCTCTCTGCTGCGTAGAATTCCATTGTGTAAATGTACCATAGTTTCTTGACCCACTCATTTGTAGATGGGCACTTAGGTTGTTTCCAGCACTTGGCTATTGTGAATTGTGCTGCTATGAACATTGGAGTGCATAGGTTCTTTCGAATTGGTGTTTCAGGGTTCTTAGGGTATAATCCCAGTTCTACTATAGGATTTTGATTCGTGGTTATTTACAACAATCTATTTTAACTTGATAACAACTTAAGTTTAATTGCATCCTAAAGCTCCATACTTTTAGATTCCCACTCCACATTTTTCATTTTTTTTTAAAGATTTTATTTTTATTTATTTTTTTTTAGAGAGAGGGGAAGGGAAGGAGACAGAGAGGGAGAGAAACAGCAATGTATGGTTGCCTCTCACATGGCCCTCACGGGGACCTGGCCCGCAACCTAGGCATGTGCCCTGACTGGGAATCGAACCGGGACCCTCTGGTTCCCAGCCCGTGCTCAATCCACTGAGCTACGCCAGCCAGGGCCACATTTTTCATTTTTGATGTCACATTTTACATTCCTTTATCTCGTGTATCCTTTAACTAATAATTGTAGTTATTTTTACTACTTTTGTCTTTCTTTAATTACATTTTATTGATTATGCTATTACAGTTGTCCTGATTTTCCCCTTTTGCCTCCCTCTACCCAGCACCCCCCACTCCCTCAGGCAGTCCCTACACCATTGTTCATGTCTGTGGCTCCTGTGTATAAGTTCTTTGATTACTCCATTTCCTACACTGTACTTTACATCCCCATGGCTATTCTGTAACTACCTATTTGTACTTCTTAATGCCTCACTGTTCACCCATTCTGCCACACTCCTTACCATCTGGCAATCATCAAAATGCTCTCTGTACCCATGGTTCTGTCTCTGTTCTTGTTTGAGTAGTTTATTCTTTAGATTCAATTGTTGATAGATTTGTATTTTTTGCCATTTTATTATTCATAGTTTTGATCTTCTTTTTCTTAAATAAATCCCATGAACATTTCATATAATAATGGTTTAGTGATGATGAACTCCTTTAGTTTTTTGTTTGTTTGTTTGTTTTTGTCTAGGAAGTTCTTTATCTGCCCTTTAATTCTAAATGATATCTTTGTTGGGTAGAGCAATCTTAGCTCTAGGTCTCTGCTTCTCATGACTTTGAATATTTCTTGCCAATCCCTTCTAGCCTGTAAAGTTTCTTTTGAGAAATCAGCTGACAGTCTTATGGGAAATCCTTTGTAGGTAACTAACTTTTCTCTCACTGCTTTTAAGATTCTCTCTTTATCTTTAACCTTTGATGTTTTAATTGTGTTGTGTCTTGGAGTTGGCCTCTTTGCATCCATCTTGTTTGGGACTCTCTGTGCTTCCTGGACTCACATGTCTATTTCCTTCACCAAATTAGGGAAGTTTTCTTTCACTATTTTTTCAAATATTTTCAAAAAATATTTTTTCTTTCTCTTCTCCTTCTGGCACCCCTAAGATGTGAATGTTTGACCTCTTGAAGTTGTCCCAGAGGCTGCTTATACTATCCTCATTTTTTGGATTCTTGTTTCGTCTTGGTTGTTCTGCATGGTTGTTTTTTGCTTCTTTATGTTCCAAATCATTGATTTGATTCTCAGCTTCATCTATTCTACTATTGCTGCCCTGTAAATTGTTCTTTGTTTTAATTAGTGAATCATTAGTTTCTGACTGGATCTTTTTTATGCTGTTGAGGTCCTCACTAACTTCCTTGAGCATCCTTATAGCCAGTGTTTTGAACACTGCATCTGATAGATTGCTTATCTCCATTTCATTCAGCTCTTTTTCAGGAGTTTGATTTGTCCTTTCGTTTCGGCTATGTTTCTTTGTCTCCTCATTTTCGTAACCTCCCTGTGTTTGTTTCTATGTATTAGGTAGAGCTGCTATGACTCCCTGTATTGGTAGTATGGCCTAATGTAGTAGGTGTCCTGAAGGGTCCAGTGGCACAGTCTCCCCTCTCACCCAAGCTGGGTACTCGAGGTGCACCCTTTGTGTGGGCTGAGTACACCCTCCTCTTGTAGTTTAGCCTTGGTAGCTGTTGGAAGGTCAGTGGGAGGGATTTACCTAGGCCAGTCAGCTGCAAGGACTGGCTGTGACCACTGACCACCCACCACTGCCTGTAGGGGTCCGTTCCACGTGGCATGGGAAATGTAGCCCAGCCCCCACTTGGAAAGGCCAGTAGGGAGCAAGGTCTGGCACACAGGACCCACACCCATGGATAGGTTCTCCTGTGGGAAATCAGGCCTGCATTGTACCTAGGCTGCTATGAGACTTGCTTTTGCTAAAACTCCCTCACCCTGGATTGAGGCAACAAATGTTTACTGCATATCTCTAAAGTAACTTCCTAAACTCTGAGCTAAATGTCCCAAGTAGGGAGTGTAACCAGTTAAATCACCTTTCCCCTTGATCTGCAACATCCTTCTCTTTGAAGTAATTAGCAACATTCTTTCCTTTGTTACTTGTAAAAGGTAATCACCTACAGCGAACCTGTGCATAGTAAATGAGGACCATCCTAGATGTAATGTGCCCAGAAAAGCAATGAAAGCCTGTCCAGGCGGGGATTGGGGCCCCCTCTCTCACTTAGAGGGTGGCTGTGCTGTCCATTTTCTCCACAGGACTTCTGTGGTCCGTGTGAATTTGTTCATCACAGCCACAACACACGCACCCTGCTGGCCAGGGTCCGCATCACCCGCCCTCTGTGTGGATTGCAGGGAGGTAGTCTGACATGGTCTGTAGCTGTCCACTGGGTGTGCTGGTCCTGCAGTTCCAGGTGGTGCAGGCCAAGCTCAGCCTGCACCTGTGTTTTGCCCCGGGCCACCCTGACTGAGCTATAGAGCAATCTGAGATAGCAGCTGCTTGTACTGGGCTTGGAGATTCCCAGGCCAAGCCAAGCTGTGAATCTGGGCTGGCTGCTGCTAGTGCCAGGCCTGAGGCTCATTGAGGCCAGCCATTGCTTGTTTGATAGGATTTAGGAAGTTGTGGAGCATGAGCCAAGATCCAGCATTCCTATGGGAAAGCACCTTGGGTGGGCCCATAAGTTGGGTGTGGCAGAGTCTCTGAGGATCTCCAACGCAGGTCAAACAGTGTCAGCTAGTTTGATGGAGTCTCAGATATGGCACCAGTTTGCCAGCTCAGTATGGATGGATGTAGTCTCTTTAATTTTGTAGTTGTTGGACTTTCATTCAACTCGATTTCTGTTGGTTCTGAGTGATAGCTGTTCTATATTTTAGTTGTAATTTTGATGTGGTTGTGTGAAGAGATGTGCCCTGTCTGCCTACACTGCCATCTTGACTGGAAGTCTACTTTTGTCTTTTAATCTTCACACTAGCTATGTAAGTGTTTAATCCACTACTTTTAGTACAAGTGTACCTTGTTTTATCATACTTTGCTTTACTGTAATTCACAGATGCTGCATTTTTTTACAAATTAAATGTTTGTGGCACCTTTGCACTGAGCAAATCTGTCAGCACCAAGTTGGTTAGTATTTTTTAGCAATAACTTATTTTTAAATTAAGATACGAACATTTTTAGGTGTAATGCTATTGCACACTTAATAGACTATACAATATAGTGGAAACATAACTTTTATGTGCACTGGGAAACAAAAATATTTATGTGACTTTCTTTAGTGTGATATTTGCTTTATTGTGGTGGTCTGAAACCAAACCTACAATATCTCCAGGGCATGCTTGTATATATTTACTTTATTTATACTTTTATATATTTTTTATTAATAATTAGCACTCTTTCTTTACAACTTAAAAAAGTCCCTTTAGCCCTGGCTGGTGTAGCTCAGTGGATTGAGCGCGGGCTGGGAACCAAAGGGTCCCTTTTCGATTCCCAGTCAGGGCACGTGCCTGGGTTGCAGGCCAGGTCCCCAGTGAGGGCCATGTGAAAGGCAACCATACATTTGCTGTTTATCTCCCTCTCTTTCTCCCTCACTTCCCCTCTCTCTAAAAAATAAAAAAATAATAAAATAAAAAAAGTCCCTTTAATGTTTGTTGTAAGGTTGGTTTAGTGGTGATGAACTCCTTTAGATTTTATGTCTTTGGAAAACTTTTTATCTCTCCATTCTGAATGATAACTTTGCCAGGTAAACTATTTTTGATTGGAAGATTTTTTTTCTTTTAGCACTTTATACATATATGGTAGCACGCCCTTTTGGCCTGCAAAGTTTCTGCTGAAAAATCTGCTCACAGTTTTATGAGGGTATTCTTGTTTGTAACAATTTGTTTTTCTCTTGCTGCTTTTAATATTCTCTCCTTGTCTTTAACCTTTGACATGTTAATTGTGCCTCACTGTGAGTTTCTTTAGATTCGTTTTATTTGGAACTCTCTGTGCTTCCTGGATTTAGACATCTGTTTCTCCAGGTTAGGAAAGTTTTCAGCAATTGTTTCTTCAAATAAATTTTCTTTCCCTCTTCTCCTTCTAGAACTCTCCTATAATGAGAATGTTAGTCTGCTTAATGTTGTTCCATAGATCCCTGAGGCTATCTTCTCTTATTATTATTATTTTTTTCTGCTCTAATTGGGTGCATTCCTCTGCCCTATCTTCAATTTCACTAATTTTATTTCTTATTTGTCTATTCTACTGTTGATTCCTTCTAATGTGTTTCTCAGTTCAGTTTTGTGTACTTCCCCTCTATGGCTTTTATTTGGTATTTTCTTATGTTTTCCGTCTCTTTATTGAAGTTCTCACTATGTTCATCCAGTCTTCCCGAGTTTGATGAGCAACTTTATAACCATTACTTTGAACTCTTTATCATTTATATTTTTATCTCCATTTTAAAGTTTTTTTCCCTGAGGATTTATCTTTTTCTTTTTTTAAAAAAGATTTTGTTTATTTATTATTAGAGAGAGGGGAAGGGAGGGAGACAGAGAGGGAGAGAAACAGCAATGTGTGGTTGCTTCTCACATAGCCCTCACTGGGGACCTGGCCTGCAACCCAGGCATGTGCCCTGACTGGGAATCGAACCAGGACATTTTGGTTCCCAGCCCGCGCTCAATCCACTGAGCTACATCAGCCAGGGCAGATTTATCTTTTTCTTTTGTTTATAACATATTCCTTGTTTCCTCATTTTGCTTGACTCTCTGCATTTGTTTCTGTATATTAGATAAAGTAGCCATCTCTCTCCGTTTTGAAGGAGTGGCTTTGTGTAGGACAAGAGCCTTATCATCCAGCCTTGCCTAGTCTTTTGGGTGTCTCTTAAATCTTCATGATTTTACAAGAAACCATTTTATTTTTAATACCTCCCAGTTCTTGAGGATGTGCCAAGACCTGTCAGTTTCCCAAAGGGTAGGATCTCAGTCAGCACCTATATTTAAGCTGACTGGAAGCCAGTCACTCAGACAAATACATGCACACAAATACATACAGCCCTTTGGGACCACAAGCAAAAGCCAGACCAGACAATTCGGAGGGTCTCCTGGATGACAGTCTCAAAAAATTGGGGCTCCAGCCAACCACCTCTTCAGACTCTCTGCTTGATTTTCACATCTTTTTCTCTGTGTGTCTAATCCCAACTCTCTGTGTGTCTAATCTGTTTTATAAAGGTACTTGTGATGGCACTTAGGACCCACCCAGATAATCCTTTTTGCAAGATCTGTAACTCCAGAATATCTTTTTGGCATGTAGAGTAATATTTACCCTTTTAGCATATAAGGTAGTATTCACAGGTTCTAGGTATTAGGAAGTAAATATACTTAGAAAAGAGGCATTTTTTTAAAGATTTTATTTATTTAATTTTAGAGAGAGGGGAAGAGAGGGAGAAACAGCAATGTATGGTTGCCTCTCACATGGCCCTCACTGGGAACTTGGCCCACAACCCAGGCATGTGCCCCGACTGGGAATCGAACCGGGACCCTCTGGTTCCCAGCCCGCACTCAATCCACTGAGCTACACCAGCTGGGCAGAAAAGAGGCATTTTTTTCTCCCACCATACCTTCCCTATAGCTCGGAATCCCAGAGGACAAGTTCAGACAAGAGTCCCAGTCAAGGGCTCTAATTGGCCAGCTTGAATCACATGTCCATTCTTAAGTTGATCACTGTGGCCAGGGCACAGAGAGCCTCTGGTTGGTCAGGCCCAGTTATACTCCTAACCTTGCCACTGGAGAGTGGGACCAGCCTTATCTAATCACATGGACCAAGTGGTGTCCCTCTAGGATGAAGAGTGTTGCTCCCCAAAGAGTGGCAGGCAAAATACACATCCTCTACGGATAAGAGGGGATTTACTGGGCATTCTAGACAGAGATACACATGAGCAAAGGCTCAGAACCAGGAGCATCAAGGCATAGGAGTGATTTTAACAACTGCCCACTTTCATTGGATATATATGTGCCAGACACTTTGCAACATTTTGCATGTGCTAACTCATTTCTGTCTTACAGCACTCCATGACAGAGATGTACTGGCATTGTCTCCGTTTTCATAGATGAGGAAACTGAGGCACAGAGAAATTAAGCAACTTCCCATGTTCTCACAGCCAAGAAGCACAGAGACAGGATTTGGACCAAGGAGACAGGTGCCCATGTCTGTGCTTTCTCGCTGCTCTTAGTTGGGCAGGAAGATAGGGGATGTGTGGGAGAGAGCCCGGAAGCTTTGTTGAGCTGGGCTGTAGAAAGAATCAGAGGTCAGGCTGGGGCGCTGGGGCTCTACTTAGATCACAAGTGCACGGGTGTTAGAGCAAGGAGTCCCGTGACCCAGACAGGGCTTCAGGGGGGACGGGAGACAGCAAGCTGGCTGACGCAATGACGGGGGCAATGGAGATGAGGGCCTGCAAGAAGGTCCGAAGGTAGAGTGAGAAGGAGGGGTCGCATCTGAAAGACACCTCAGGGGACAACACAACATGTCTTAGAGACTGTAGACCTGGAGGCCCCTTGTGACACAAAAATGTTAGTTGGGAAAAGGAGGTAGTTTGAGGGCAGAGGGAGGACGGGCTATTCCATGTGGGATTTACTAAGTTGAAGTGATGATGACAAAGTCTTTCATTAACCTCTGAGTCCCTCGTTGTTCCTAGGTCGCCCCTGAGGTGAGATGGGTCGGATACTTTCCTGAGGGGAGGAGGGCGGAGGGTGGGTGCCTTGTTTGTCTCACAGCAGGCTCCATTCCTGGGGGGCTGTGACTGCCCTCCAGCAACATGCACTCAGCCTGGACTGCACCTCCCTCCTCTGGAGTAGCGGCCCCTTCATCTTCCCAGAGCAGTGAGGGCAGCATATGACTGTGTGACAAGTGCGGGGAGAGAGCAGTTCCACTGAGGGTTTCAGCAGAGCAGGCCGCTGCCTGAGGCCGCACCGCCGGGGTCTGAGCCCAATGCCGCTGCGCCTCCTCCCAGCAAAGTTCCCTCAGGAAACCTGTGGTCGGGCTGTTTGGGTCACAACTGTATTTTGAAGAGAGGGGCACTCTGGGCACTCTGGGTTTAAATTTGGCATTCTGGGACCCCCAACAAATGTAGCTCAGGGAGAGACAAAGACTTCGGCTTATCAGCAATGACTCAGGGCTCGAGGAAGACCTGGGAATTGGTGAGGTGCACCCTGCCGCTGACTTCCGCACTGGATTTCACTGCTGTGGCAGCTCGTGTTGTCAGAAGCCCAGTGAGAACGCGGGTGGAGCCGGGCTTGGTCTCCCAGTGCCTGAGCTGCTCTCTACTCCTCTTCTCCAGACAGGTGCTCGCCTGTGTGTACACGCACACGCTCACACTCACGCACAGAGTGGTACTTAGCTCCTCAGTCCCCTGGCCTGACCCCGTGTGGCCAGATAAAACTTCTGTGTTTACACAGCTTCCCCTGGGCCAGGCCTCAACCAAAGGCAGTGAACACTCACTGGCTGTAAAAGTGGGTCACGTCTGCCTGTAGGGCTTCTGGGGAATCTGAAATCGGGCTGCCAGACATGTGCTTGGACTGAACATCTATTCTACTCCTTCTGGTACCACAGGGGCTGAAAGTTAAAGATTGTGTTTCCCAGACTCCCACGCACCTAAGGTGGTGTTAGTTCCTGAGTTAGGTTCTGGTACATGGACATATGTGAGATCTGGAAGGCAGACGTGAAACTGAGCCAGTCTCCTTGTTTTTTGGCTATTTGCTGATGGCACATTAGTTTCCCTGCAGCAGTGTCTCCATGTTCTGTCACCAGCTTTGCAGGAGCCCAGAGCAGGTGTGGTGGTGGCGGCAGATTCCAGAGCCTGGGGTTGCAGCTGCAGCCCTGTGTTCCAGCAGGGGCCTTGATTGATCTTGGCCTGGCAAGGGTAGGCCTCCGGGGTGGCCAGCTCAGCAGTATTGTTGCCTCACGCACTTTCATGACCTTGTAAGCACCTGATTCCCTGTGTTAATTCCCTCTCTACTTAAAATCACCTTGCAGCTCCCGTGCCCTGCACTGAGCGCTGGTAGGAACGAACACAAATGCACTTTGTGCTGGCCATCCAGACCTGTAGCATGGAGCTAACGGGCCATGGGGGCCCTAGGACCAAGGCAGCCTTGAAGGATCATAAAAAAGTGAAATTGAGGACACTGAGTCTGCAGAAAGTGCACACACATACACAGACACTCCTACATGCATGCACACTCACACATATGCACACACTCACGCACATGCACACTCACACACATGCACACATACACACATACACACTCACTCACACATGCACACACACTCACACATACACGCACACACGTGCACTCACACACACTCACACATACACCCTGGGAGGAGGCAGAGTGGCAACACTGTAACTGGGCAGTCTGGGGTCTGGCCCTTTGCAGCCTCTGTGTAATGCATACCATGAAGATTTGTGGTGAAGGAAATAGGTTTTTGTGAACAGGGTTTCCAATTTGAGGGTGCTGGGAGCATTTCTGCTCCAAGCCAACCAAGCGGACCTCTCCCAAAAGGCATAGAAAACCAGCTACCTCAGGAAGATTAAAGTCCAAATGCATGTCTGGAGTTCCCCATTATTGCTTATACGTAACCCGGGGTTGTCACTCCACAGCTCTCGGTCTTCACAGCTCCAGCCCTCCCTGTGCCAGCGTCCACACCGCCTCGCAGCAGCTCTCTGTTTCCCTCGGTTGTGGGTGCACTGCCGGGCTGCACCCTAGATGGTTCTTCAGGGGAAGCTCCATTCGTGAGGAACTTCCCAGCTCGTGACTCTGCGTGCTGCTCTCAGGGCGAGAGCGTGGAAGCAGGGCCCGTGTGCCGTGCTGCACTGGGTGGTGGAGTCCCAAGGGCTGGCGCCCAGCAGCACACGCACCCCAGCGTGGACCCTGCCTCCGGGAGCTGGCTTCCAACCATGCAGGGCCTAAGCCCCGAGCAGTCCCAGCACCTGCCACTCCCTCCAGTGCAGGGCAAAACAAGAGAGTGAGACTTCTGCCTGCCTTCTGATTTAAATGTCTTCTCCCAAAATCTCACATGTGCTGGAAGCCAGTGTGAGCGTCCAGCTACCCAACCAATGAGGGCTAATGTTGGCCATGTTTGTCTTAGCCCCTCTCCCAGCCGGCAGTGTTCTGTGAGGGGCACAGTCCTGAACCACGCATGCTCCACAGCAGCTCCCTTCTGCTGAGTCACCAGCTGCCCGCCTGCCTCAGGCAGCCTCCCTCCTCCCTCCTGGGCAATCTGCTTTTAATCTTCAATTCTGCCTTGGGGTTTTTCTCCCCACCCCCTAACTTCTCCAGTGATTTGGCCTGATCCCTCAGTTACAACACTTTCTCCCTGCCTCGTGCTTCAGTGTTTGGGGTCCCTAGCCTCACATTGCCCTGTGTGGCTGGATGACATGTTGAAATGTTAATTCATATTCTGTGGTAGCCCGTCCTGGACCTCGGCCGGTTCCTTCGGCAGCCAGCAGGACAGCTGTTGTCTCAGGAAGGGATGACTCAGTATAAAGAGAGAAACAAGCAGTCCTGGCCTGGCTTTTGAGTTTCAATACTGTAGCCCTCGAGGGGAAACAGAAATGACTCAGGTGGCTGAACAGTTCAGGAGACGGGGCTGGTGGATGACACAGAGCAGGCTTCCCACCTTCTCCCACCTCCTCCCCTCTACACCCAGAACTTTCTGGAGGAGGGCTTGGAGGAGAAACAGGAGGACAGTGAGCAGGATGTAGACAGTTTGGGCTCCTGACAGAGATGAGTCCTGAGGTCACACGTGACCTTTAGCTTGGCTCACTCTGCTACCTATTGGGTTGCAGAGTCCCAATTCCAAATTCTTCCCATCTGATTGGCTTAGTTCACCTTTTTCAGCCAGACCCCAAGTCAAGGTCAGTGACCAGCCCATGAGGACACAGCCTTTAGCTCCGGCGCGCCTCTGGTCTAAGCCGTGGCCTGGAGCTGGGCCGCCTGGATTGAGGCGTGGGTACCATGCACTGGAGGCTTAGAAGGGGGCCCGGGTGGGGGCCCAGCAGACACACCTAGTCCCGGACGTCCTGCTGCTGCCCCAGACAGCGGGCCCTTCAGGGCAGGGTCTGCGGGTTGGAGGGCTTTCGTGGTTCCTTTCCCTCACTGGTGCGTGATGGAGCCACTGACGTGTTACCTCCAAGAACTAGGAGTTTTGCCAGAGGGGATGTTTATTTGCTTTCGATATTTTCCATGTTGCAGGAAACTGCCTTGTTAAGAACTCCAGGTATTCCAGCAGCCAGTTTCGTGCCCCAGTTTCTGCTGGATGCTGCGGGAGCTTGGGCCTGTCACCCGAGTACACTGCACCTCAGTTTCCTAATTTGTTTCTTAATACACACCTTTTGGGGGCTTATGTGACATTCATCAGCATAAAAATGCTATGAAGGAGCCTAAAGTGGGCCCTGTAAATACACACCCTGTGCTCTCAGCCTTCCTCTTTCCTGTCTCTCCCAGGTGGGGCCCCAGCCCAGGCCTTCCCCCCACAGTCCCCTCAGACCCGAATGGAAAGAGGCAGAGCCCCTTCACCCCTTGGCAGGCACAGTGAGGGATGGGGCTGGCCCAGGCTGGGGCAGTGAGGTGCTGACGGAGCCTTTCTCCCTATGATGGATGGCCCACTGGCTGGAGCCGCAGTTCCAATTTGCTCCCCATTTGGACAGCCGCTTTACCCACAATTCAACTTGTCAGGGCCACAAATCACTCTGCACAATCGGACAAGGAGGCGGCGGGGAGACCAGAGGCAGGGCACAGTGAGTCCCAGAGGATCCTGGGCTGGGGAGAGGGGTGCAGGGGTTGGGGTGCTGATGATACAAGGTTTGGCTCCATGCTGGGCCCCCTTTTCCCTCCACTCCCACCTCCTCAAGTGCCAGCCATCCCCACGGGTCCAGATGACCTGCTTTACATCCGGTCCTAACCCCGTACGCCTTCCCAGTTCCCTGCCCAGGTGTCCTTCATCCCCTAAACAAGCGCAACAGACCCTGTGCTTGTTGTCCAGCTGCCCCACGCTGTCTTCTCCCCAGCTCAGCCACCTGGGTCCTCTTACACTGAGCTACCTCCGGGGCCTTCTGCTGCCTTCTGCCTCCGCCATGGAACTGACCCACTCCACTACCAGGCCGTGCGGAGAATTAGGGCCATCCGTCCAATCATTCCTTCATTCTGAAAACATTGATTGAGCATTCACCGTGTCCTGATGGTGAGCAAACCCAGTCCAGCGAGGAGGGCGGACATTACCTGACCGAGTAGAGAGTGTATCACCTTGAACTGAGACAATGGCCAAGGAGGAAAGACCTGGGCGCCAGCAGGGTGTGGAGCTAGGGGGCCCGCAGCCTCTCTTCACTCCCTTCTTTTAGCGCTGCTTAGGCCCGTCTCCTCCAGGAAGACTTCACTGGTTTCCCATCTACAGGGTGGGGCAAAAGTAGGTTTACAGTTGTGAATACATGAAACAAAGTTTATTTTTATATTATTAGTTAGTAATTATTGTATTATTCTCCATCCAAACAACTGTAAACCAACTTTTACACCCCCCCCCTCACAGGTATAGACCATCAGTGGGCACTTCGTGAGGGTCTCTGAACTCAAAGCTTCTCCCAGTGGCATCTTGTCTTACTGTTAAGCCCCAAAGGTAAAGGCTCCCCCGGGACAGTGTTCTGTCGGTCCAGGCATGTCCTGAACACCCGGCAGTGCCTTCTCGGGACTCAGCTAAGATGCTTTTTCCTCCAGGAAGCCTTCCCTGGCATGTGTGCTGGGCTTGGAGTTCAGAATATGGCCCCACATACCTTGGGCTCAGAGGGCGTAGGAACTGCCCCCTCACCTCCACCAGGTGCCTCTGGGGCATCCAGCTTTACTCTGGATTTAAAGACCTCTCCTCCAGCCCCTCTCCTGCCCCTCCTGACCTCCCCCACCTCTGCCCTCTGCTAATGATGATGGAGAGACGCAGAGAGCAGGGACTCTGCTTTGAGCTACAGCAGCTGCTTCTCTCTGTGATGGATTTCTCAGCCTCAGATGTCACTTTCCCTGGCCTGGTCACAGTGCTCCTGGCTTCATCTTGCCGAAGGAACTGGTGCTTCTGTGATTGGAATGAGTGGGGAAGGTGACTTTCCCCGTGTCCCCACCGGGTCAGGCCCAGGGAGCAGTTGGGGGTGAGGGAGTCATGCCCCGCCAATGGCAGGGCTGTGCGGCTGGCAGGCCTGAGGGGTCTCTGCGTGCTGGTCCGCCCTCCTTGGGGCACCAGGACTTAGAGGTTGAAGCAGCGGAAGTGTGGGGCCTGTAAGCTTCTCCCAACCCAGGGGGTCTGGGAGGCAAAGGCAGCCCATGACCTGTCCTGGTCTGGCCACAATGTCCTTGTGTGAATCCTTTAGACAGCGGGCCCACTTTCAACCACTTCTGAGCCTGAACATCTGCTTTTAGACAAAAACCAAACGGACGGCAATTGTTCTGCATGGAGAAGGCTCTCTCTGGGATCCTCTGTGATGTGTTTTCCTGGTGAATTTCAATGAGGATTTTTGCCTGGCATTGATTTATGTTCCCAACCTTTCAGGCACTCGGGGCTTGTGTAAAGGAAGGACTGCCCACATCAGAGGCCGTCTGCCGATCTGATCTCAGCAGAGACACATCCGCCCACCAGATATGTGGGGGCTGAGGGAGTAGGGAAGGGGCCCCAGTGTCCCTCTGCAGGGGCTGCACTCACATCTGCCTCCCAGAGTGGGTTCTTCTGATACTTAGAGATCTGGGGGTTTGGACCTTGGCAATGACCCCATACTTCTAGCAGGGGCTGAGCTAAGCTGCTTTCACTCCTGAGGCTCTTCTCCCCTCCCTTCCTTCTTTCAAGGCCCTCCCTTTTGATCTGCCCTGCGTTTTCATCTCCCTGCTCCTCTTCCTCTTCCAACAGCCCTCTCCCAGGCCTCCCGGCACCAGATGATCTCCATTTCCCCAGCTCCTCTCCTCCCCACTCCGCCTACTGCTGTGCACACAGCAGGCCCCCTGCCCTGCGGGCCTCCAGTTGGATTCCAGGCATGATGAGAGCATGAGGGGACAACAGGGTAGGTGCTCACAGCTCCTGTGCAGCAGCTCCTCCATGCCCACCTCTCAGGGCACGTCCTGCCATGGCTCCACGGTGCCAGCCCCCAGGGACGCACCCTCGATGGTTTGTCAGAGTCCCGTGTGCACCTTCGGCCAATTGTCTCCTGTCTGAGGGGCCATCTGCTTCCTGACCATTTCCTTCCTCTCCTGCCCTCTTCTCCTTTCTCTAGTCCTGTCCCATTTCTCTCTCGCCCCTCCCAGGGCTCATTCCCGCTGAGAAGGGCCTGGCTGGGCAGAGCCGGGGATGACGGTGGCCTAGTCCGGCCTGGAGCCCGGCGTGGTGAGGCTCGCTAACCACTTGAGATATTCTGAAATTCGACTACAGTTGTTCATCCAGGGATGCGCAGTCCCAGGGGAGTTCCTTCAAGTGAGTCAAACCCTCAGGAAGCAGATTTGTAAGTAAATCCAGGGTAGCCAAGAGGGGCCACATACCCAGTGGGATGGACAGGTCCTATTATTTGCCCAGGACACCCACTCCCAGCGGGTTACCTTAGGACAGCCGGGGAAATTTGGTTCCTTGCAGCATTTTCCATAAAACATTAATCCCATAAAGTGTTCCGAACAAAAGGGGTTCCGTGGCCACACAAGTTAGAGAAGCTCTGTGTTCCGTAGACGCCCAGTACGTTCCTGTCCAGCCAAGGCTCTGCAGTGCGCGGCAGTGAAGAGCAGCCTGTTCCGTATGGGCCCCCAAAGCTGGGTCAGGGAACCAAAACGCCACTCCCACCCCCACGCCCACCCCAGGCTTGTTTCCTGAGCCCAGGGCTGCACAGAACACACTTTGGGAAACCTTGGTCTCAGGCCAAGTGTGCGTGGCTCTGTGAAGAAATAAGAAATGAAGAAATAAGAACAGGCTTTGAGCCACGCAGATGAGGCTGGAGTCTCGGCTCTGGTTCGTAGTGCAGCCAGGTTTGGAGAGAAGCATTTACCGTCTTTCAAGTCTCAATTTCTTCATCTCTGAAAAGGGAAGACTCCATTGCTCTGCAGATCCAAGAGGACAGTCACTTCTTAGTGAAGACTCCCTTGGATGCAAGAACAGGATTCATGTTACACAGCAAAGGGGATTTATAGAAGGATGGTGGGAGCCTGCGCAGCCCCAGGGCAAGGGTGCAGCGTCAGGGCCGACACCCAGGAGGTGAGTGGGAACCTTGGAGGGTTTGCACTCCGTCCTCCACTTCTGCTTCTCTGCACATCTGCTTCCTCTGCAGACCATGTTTGTGGCTTCCAGGGGCGTGGGGCCACATGTGCCCACCCCCAGCCCCATGGCAGCCTCAGCTCCTGAGTCTAGACCGAGAGTAGTGCCCCTCGGGACAGGTTCCAAGCTTCCAGGAGAGAGAACCTGATTGGCTCAGTGTGGCTTCGCTCCTGTCCAATCATCTCTGGCCAGGGCACTGGGCTTATGTATTCACTTGGCCTATGGCCGCACCCCATGGCTCTTCTACTCCAGGGGCAGTTCTCAGGACACATGGCCCAGCGGACACAGGCCGAGCAGACGCCGACAGGGGCGTCTGCTGCAACACTGAAGTGCCCGGGCGCAGGGTAAGTGCTCAGTGAGGGTTGTCGGTAGGACCGCATTCTGTGCTTCTGGCTGAGAAGGGGGTGGGGTTGGGGAAGAACAAGGACCCTTGTCCATCTGCAAAACCCCACCCCCACCCGTCACACTTTCGCATGCATGGAATCACCTGGGCACCGGACACAGAAATGTCACCCCAACATGGGAAAAACTGATTACATGGGCTATCTTCAAATGAAAAACTGCTCATCAAAAGACCTCAGTAGAGTAAAAAGGCAAAACACCAAGTCGAAGAAGATGTTTGCCATACATATACCCAGCAAAGGACTGGCATCTAGAATATATACAGAACTCCTATAAATTGGTAAGAAAAAGACAATTTGATTTTTAAATTGGCAGATTTTAAAATCTGAACAGGTACTTTACAAAAGAGGATGCTGAAATGGCCAATAAATGGAAGAAAATGTGCTCAACGTCATCAGTCATCAGGGAAAGGCAAGTGAAAGCACAAGATGACACCACCCACAGCCACCAGAGAGGCTCAGACGAAGAGAGGAGCAGAGACAGGTGCCAGCTGTCGGCAAGGACAGACGGACGGAGCTCTGCTGGTGCGGTCTAACTTGGTGCGGCCGTGGGAAAGCCACTTGCAGTGTCCCCGCCCCGCTCACAGGCACACACCCTCCAGAAGTGCACGTGAGTGTGCAGGAGACACATGCAAGGGGGTTTCACAGTGGCCCTTTCTTCACGGGAGGTGACCTGCAGCGCGGTGGCAGCACCGCGCCAAGGCACGGCACCGCAGTTCCGGGCGAGGGTGCTACTTGGCCTGAGGAAAGAAACCAAATCTGCACATAGCAACATGAATGACACTCACAGACAACGTCACGCAGAAGAGGCCAGACACAAGTGTCTGCATAGTTCTAGACACATGAAGTTCAAAAGCAGGCAAGACTGGCCTGAGCTGCTGGAAGTCAGGATAGAGGCGCCTCCGGGGAAGGGAGCGTGAGCGGTTTCCGAGGGCCTATTAATGTTCTGCTTCTTGATCTCGAGTAGATTAGACAGATGTGAAATTTGTGAAAATGCATCGAGCAATTCACTTATGGCTTGTACACTTTTCTGTACTTATGACATGTATGGAAAAAACCATGGATGGCTTTTTTTATCCTCACCGAGGATATTTTTTCATTGCTTTTATGGGGTGGGGGCAGGCAGAGAGAAATGTGAAAGACAAACATTGGTTACCTTCTCATCCGTGCCCCAACGGGGGATTGAACCCTAAACCTGGGTATGTACCCTGACTGGGAATTGAACCTGTGACCCTTTGGTCTACAGGACAATGCTCCAACCTACTGAGAGTCACACTGGCCAGGGTTAAATGGCTTCCTTTAACGGCAGATTCCTGTGACCCACTCCCAGAGATTCTGATCATTGGGTCTTGAGTGAGGCCTGGGAGTCTGCATTTGAACCAGCTTTATGGGTGGCTCTCGGGCGGGTGGGGTCTGAGCGGCAGGCTGCAAGCCTGGCCCTGGCCAGAGATGGGGGGACAGTGGTGCTGGGCCATTCTTGGCGGCCTGTCAGCAGGAGGTGCTGGGGAATGACTGGGATGCTGGGTGGGGGGTTGGGGGGAAGGGCTGGGTGTGCTAAGAGGCAATGGGGCAGGGAAGGGGCCGGGAGGGGCCGGAAAGCCTATGCACCAAGGCAGGCTGGGGGAGCCACTGTTCCCCAGAGCACGTCAACAGCAGAGTGTGTGGACGCTGGAATGCTTGCCTAGGTGAGGCAGGTGAAAGGACCTTCGGGGGGCCAGTCTTTCTTGGGGCGGGGTGTGGATGCCGGGACGCCTCCACTCACTGTCTCAGTTCAGTGATGCTCTGGGCCTCCGTTTGCCTTGTTTAATGTGGGAAGGCATACTCTTACAGCCTCAGAGGTGGGTTGAGTTCCAGTTCTGGCCCTGTCCCAGAGTAACTGTGACCTTGGCCAGTCACCTGTCCTTCCTGGGCCTTAGGTTATCCACCCGTAAAACCAAGAGTGGAACTATATGACTGGGGACCTCTCTGTTCACCGGCCACCTCCAAGCAGCTCTCCCTCACCCCAAGCTGAGACCTCTATCCCCACACGCTTGGAAGGTGCTGCTGTTGACAGCACTGCCCATGGACACTCTGGCGAGGGTCAGGTTCAGGTCTATTTCCTCCCCACTCCCCGCCCCACTCAGCCCCTGGAGGACGAGGCTGAGCTCTTACGCATCTTTGTGCACCGCACCCCACACAGCGTCAGGCACAATAACTGTTGAAATGAAACCTCTCAGGGCCCTCCTGTCCTGGCATGCTGCGGTTCTGGTTCCTTCCTTTATGGGAATAGTTCAAGGATGCACGGGAGCCCAGGGGCGAGAGGGCCTACAGTGCCATTCTGTCTCCAACTGGCCTATGACATGATTTGACTCTCGGTGAGTAAGGGGATCCACCCCCCACCCTAAGTCTTGCTTGGAGCCCTGGCAGGCGGGCAGGCAGGCGGGTAGGTGGTTCTGGCTGTCTCCCTGCTGAGTTCATTAGGGAGTGAGTTATTAATTCCTGGCATGGGCAGGGCAGCCTGGGCCCTGGGCGCCCCTTGGAGCAGACAGGGGCAGGCCTGCGCTAATTGAAGGCTTAATTACTCTTCCCAGAGGAGGCCGCAGCCGGTGCCTTCCCTCTGCCATCTGGCCGTTTGTCTTCTCCTGGCGGGTCCCCTCTGCCAGCCCGGGGAACAGTAGCTGCCCCCCCCCGCCTGGGCTCAACACTGCCGGCTCCCAGCCTGGATCTCCACCTGCACCCTCCCCACCCCAGAGGGTTCTCTTTGGTCCCTTTGTCAGGTCCTGTGCCCCAGGGTCACTCCTCATTCTTCAGCCTTCAGGGTTATTCCAAGGTTGGATGTCTCCGCACAGGCCCTAGGGCCTTGCAGGCTACACCCGAGGGGTCCACCAGGATGCTCCAGAGGTGGGCAGGGCTGAACACTTTTGGTTGGCCTTCTGGGTCATTCCTGAGGACTCAGTGTATCAATCTGCATGCCCCACCACCGTGAGTGTAAATAAGACATTCGTGCAGGCCAGATTCCAGAACTGAGGGAATGGTCCTGAGGGGTTACACAGGCGGGTGCGGGAGAGAAAGGCTGCCCAGAGGTGACTTCCTAGAGATGGGGGTGGGGGAGGGAAGGGGGACAGAGGAGGAAAGCAAGGCCAGTGGGCTTCTACAATGAGCCAGGCATCCCTCATCCCATCCTAACACTGAGCAACATCCTGAGGTAGCTGTGTGGTCCCAGGGCAGTCAGCTCATTTGACCAATATCAACCAATGGCACCTGTGAGTTGTAACGGCCATTCTGGGGCGGGGGAAAATTTTAAGCTCTTCTCCAGGTATGAGGACTAGAAACTGGGATTCCACCATCTGTGATCTTGTGCATTTTCCTGCTTTATTTCTTCCTCCCTACCAACTGTGCTGCCCAGCCCCCACAGAGTCAGACAAGGGAGTGTAGGGCAGTGAGGGAGCCCTAGGAGGGCTGTCAGGGGACCTGGGCTCTTGCCTGCTCTGCCCCTGGCCTGATGGGTGACTTTGGGCTTCTCCCTGGGAAAGACCAGCAATCACTGGGCTGCTGACTTCTGCAGACACTGTGGGGTCCCCGAGGTCACCCTCCGAGGCATGACCCTGGAGTTGTCAGCACCGCTGCCATGCCCCTGCCCCACACCTCCCAGGCCTCCTTTTATCCACTCCACCAGGACACTCGGGGCCTCAGGGACCTGGGCTCCAGGCTCAACTCTGCAATTCACTCTGTGTGACCTTAAACCTAACCTCTCCGAACCTCCTAATGCCCTCCCAGGGCCAGGGCAGAGATGGGCCCAGGCAGGGCTTTCTGCTATTGGGTGCTCACGGGCCTGCAGGCAGGGCTGGGCTACTGAGGGCTGGGGAGGACTGGGTTAGGTTGCTTTAGAGACTGAAATTTGGATTGGGATTGGGTAGAACCGAGCTTGCTATCGCCTCAAAGTTAGAAGGGTTGGAACTTGTGTTCTGTATGCTGCTTGGTCGGGACGGGGTCAGGGACGGGTTGGTTGGGGTCTGCTGTGTAAAGGCCAAGGTTGGAGATGAGACACCGGGAGGGAGGGAGAGTGGGCAAGAGTGTGAGCTCCGGTCTGGCTCTGCTGCTACCCCTGCGGGGCCCTGGGCTGGTGGCTTTGCCTCTCTCAGCCTCAGCCTTCCCTGTGACCAAGGGCGGTCGCTCTCATCACAGTCTCGCCAGCCACTGGGCCAGGAGCAGTTCCCACATGAGGCTGACTGCTGAGTTCTGTGTTGCCCTCTTAATTACAACGAGCAAAGGAGAGAGACGGTGCACAATCGCCGTGACACGCAGCAAGGCGCTTGAGCTAGAAAATGTGTGATGTTTATATTGTATCAGGCATTGAGTTTCTCCTGATTTCTCTGTGAGACCAGCCCCCTTCCGTTCAGTTGCACCCCCACATAGCAGGAGTTTGTCCGCACGAGATTCCGGTTGCAGGCGCTGTGTCTTTTCCAATTTTCCTGAGCCCTGGAGCTGGGGGGAGGAAACTGGAGCTGCCTCTGGGTCTCTGGAGGGGGAGTGGAGAGGACCCTCCATCCACCACCACCCTATCCCAGCTCCCCTGGCACCCCCACCCAGGGCCTCTAGAGAGCTTCCTGCTGCGGCTGTTAAATGGGGCCTTCATACTGTCCAACTCAGAGAGCCTGGCTCTACTTGCTGAGCACTGGGCAGGGCGACCCCAGGCACTCCGCTGCCTGTGCTGGAGCGGCTTCCAGCCCCGGGACTGTGGTCCCCAGGGGAAGTGGGGGACAGCTGGGCTGGGTGCCTGTTTCTCCCTCCCAGCTCCTGGTTTGCCAATAGCATGTGCTTGTTACTCAGGGGCTGGCTGAGTGTGTCAGATCCTGTCAGCCTCTTAATGCCACTTTTGGGGGCAGGTGACTCTGGGGCTCCACTGACAGAAGCCATGAAGGGGGGAAGATCCTTCCTTTCTGGCCTTGAGTCCAAGGTCTAAGTTGCACCATGACTACCCCCAGCCCCCCTTCTCCCTTCTGCATGAGGCTTTAGAACTGTCCCATCCCCTGACAGGGACATGCTGATGTGCCCCAGAGGTTAATGTAGAAATGACCTTCTTGCCTTGTCTGGAAGTCTCTGAATCACTTCCATCTGCTTGGAGTGTTCTGATATTGTCACTCCGAGTGGTGGCTCTAAGAGCCCACTCTCAGAGGCCCAGCACACTCGCCCCACGCCTGCCAAGAGATATCACTATGTCCCTGGAACACGCTGCGCCCTCTGGTTCCAGGGTCTTTGCACTTCAGCTCCTCTGCGTGGAATGTGGTCACTGCCAGTATCCATCCCTGTCTGTCCTCAGGGACCTTGGAGGCGGGAGCCGGCCTCTCCACAATCACAAAGCTGGCCATGGCCTTGGGGACCAGGGCCAGTGGGGGTGGGTGGAGCTGGGGCCTGCACAGTGAGGTAAGCCCAGCTGCAGGCCTGGCGTCGGCAACAGCAGCACGGGGCTCTGGAATGCAGACACGGACCCTGCCGGGCACTGAGCACTCGCCGTGTGTCGGAAGGTGGACCTTGGCACCATTTGCCCCGTCACCTCAGTCTCCACATCTGTGATGACAATAGATCCCTGAGCCCCTTCTGGCCCTGACATTCTGAGTCAACATCAGCTAGGATCTGGCCTATTAACTGAGGCATAGAATGGGAAGAACCATTGCGGGGGGGAAAAGGATGTTTGGGTGGAAGGTTTGGGGCTCAGAGGGGACAGGGTTGGTAAGAGTCACGATGGGCAGGTAGGGTTGGGAACATACCCTGCCCTCCTCAACTCTGTGTTTGGGACACGTGGAATGTCTCTTTTTCCCAGGGTGAGTGGCTCCTAGTCTGGGGAGCCTGGGATGTGCCCTGAGGAGACACTAGGGGGCGCTGGTGCCCTTGTGAACCTGGCTGAATTTACACTCTGGGAAGGGGTAGAGTGGGGAGGAGCATGTCCAAGTCCTGCTTTTTGGGTGGGGTGGACCTGGGCTGATTATCCAGGCTGCTGAGTGAGAGGCAAGCACAACAGGGTCTCTCTACCAGGTCCTGCCACCTGTGGGGACCCCTCACCACAGCATCTGTGGGAGGGTCCGTTACTCATCCCAGCTGTCTGAAGGTACTGGCTGGAGACCACTTCTGGTGGGAATAAAGGGTCCATCCTGAGGCTCCAGGGGGTTCAGACAGAAGGGAGAGCTGGTGGGTGAGGCTGTCACCTTACCAGAGGTTGACTTGCTCTACCTTATTGCCGGGGCATTTACGCTTCAATGCCACTTCCCCATGCCCCCTGCACTGTGTCTGGACTGGGGCCTTTGGGAGGCACGCTGGTCCCAGCAGGCCTTTTACATCTCTCCTCCCAAATTTGAGATTTTTTAAAGATTTTATTTATTTATTTTTAGACAGAGGGGAAGGAAGGGAGAAAAAAAGGGAGAGAAATATTAATATGTGATTGCCTCTCACATGCCCCCTACTGGGGACCAGGCCTGCAACCCAGGCATGTGCCCTGACTGGGAATTGAACCGGCGACCCTTTGGTTTGTAGCCCACGCTCAATCCACCGAGCCACACCAGCCAGGGCTCGTATTTGAGATTTTTAAAATCAGAAACTAGGGCTCATGAATTGAAAAGGGATTTTTGTTCTGCCCTTGGGATGATGCAATCTAGGAGACAAAATCTGGGTGCTCAGTATTGGCACTCCCAGGACATTTCAAGGGTTATGGGGACAAGGGCTGAGATATTAAGGGACGTGACTGTCGTTGAAGATGCAGCACCTTGTCCACTGGACCTGGCTCCCAGCCTCGATGGGGAGGTCCTCACTGCCGTGGAAGAGAGGGTGGCCCTCACCACCACAGATAAACACAGGGAACAGATGCCCCCGAGGGTGCCCTCCTGGATGCAGCCAAGTCCAGGCCATGGGCCCGCCCCTCTGCATTGGAGCCAATAACGCCTGGCTGCCTGGGGCCCATGTAGGCCTGCTGCCCATGGCTCTGGCAAGGGGCTCCTCGCAGCCTCCTGGCCCAGCACCGTCTGCTGGGCCTGGCCTGGTGCTTGAGCATCTGGCCGGAGTCCCTCTCTGTGTGGAACCCTCCTCTCCCTCCAAGTCAGGGCCTGATGTCCCAGCTGCCTCAGTCTGGCCTGGAAGGTACTGCTACCAAGCCTTCCACACAGAGTCTCCAAACATGGTGACTGCTGTGTGGTGGCACAGACCTGAGGCTCTGGACCAGAGCGCCTGGGTCTGAGCCCCAGCACTGTTCCGTAGAGCTGAGGGTTTAGGGGCCTCGGTGTCCTCATCTGTAAGACGGACAGCATAAGAGAACCACCCGCCCCGGGCTGTTGGGAGGATTCCGGGTGGCAATGCAGGCGAGGCCGTTGGGGGGCACCGGCATGCTGTTTTGTGCCTGTACATTTTAGTTTTTACTTTCAGAGGACCCGACAGTGGGAAGAGAAGTATAGAATTTGAAGTCAGGCCAAAGTGGATTCCATTCCTTGCTCTGACACTTGCTGACCTTGGCCAGCTCATTTAACCTCAGTTTGCTCATCAGTAAAGTGGGGTTTAAAGAACTAGGTACCAACTTCCTTAGGTTCTGATGGGATGTGAGGGGTTCATCTCTGCATCTTGGCCCTGGGTTTAGCACACAGCTCATTACGAACTGCTACCCTCCTCCCCTCCCATCCAGAATCTGAACATAGCCTCACCTGGCCCTCTTTTGCCACCGTGCATCCACCCAAGTTACTGTCTGGTCCCTACGTTCCACCGTACTTGTCACTGTTGGGTTCCACAGGTCAAGACCGCCCCTGCTGTGGCTGGCAGATGCCCGAAATCCCACACTAGGCCTAACTGTACTCGTTCCCCGCTCCAGGCTCCCTGGGCTGTTTTGAAATCAGATGAGACAACAGGTGGGAAAGCTCTCTGCTGACTGCAGGTGCCAGGAGTTCAGGTGCTGCCTGCATTTAACAAAGAGCCCAGGGGGCTTGCCTGCAGTCCCGACAGAGTCTTCTAGAAGCAGAACGTCCTTGGCGCACCACCTCCTCTGAGCCAGCCCGGAAGCGGCTCCCAGCCAGTGCTCTAGTCTCTCCATCAGAGTGCCATTCCCCCATCTAAATGCCATTTCCCCGTCTGGGGCCAAGCCTCTGCCTGCGTCTGGGACGGCTGGAAATTTCTCAGATGTCGTTTTGATTTATGGCTCTAGTTAATTCTCAAGGAGGCCCGTGAGATGCCCTGAGCTCTGGAGCCTCAATGGGATAAATCATTTAACAGGTGGTTAAATATTCTTTAAGGTCTGAGGAGCACAGGCAGGGTATAGACTGGGGTGGGGGAGGCAGGCTGGAGGAGACTTGGCAAATTTCTAAGCTGAAAGGGGCAAACTGTGCAGCCATTTCAGAACCCATGGGAGCGATCTGTCATAAGCTCTGGCTGGAGGCAAAACCTGAGGGCCTCTTCCTACCCACAGCCCAGGAGACTGGGTGCCTAAGCTTGGCGGTCGGGGGGAGTAGGGCAGGGGGCAGAAGCCGCCCGCTGGGCCCCCTGCCAGCTGTGTGCTCCAGCTGTGTGGGCTCCCTGTCAGGAGGCACCCACGGGACCCCGGAAGTTTCCAGTTGGGAGTGAGGCCTCAGATATCTCCCAACTCAGAGCCAAACACAAAGGCAGCCACGTGGCACAGCTGGCCGGCCTGAGAGAGATGGTGGGGAGCTGTGGGGCCCTCAAATGTGGGACTGCACTGGGCCAGCCAAACAGAACAGAGCTGGGCTGTGACCCTGAGACCCCAGAATTCTGTAATCCCTCTTCTGCACATCTGCAGGGAGTCTGTGGCTTCGAGTCACATCCCCGTCCTGGGTAACAGCCCTCACAACAGGCCCTGAGGTCAGACGCCAGGGGAGATTACTGCGCTGTACAAAGGTGTGAAGAGGCTCAGGGTGGCTGAGATCCTGCCAGAGGAGTGCAGCTGGTTGGAGACCAGCGGAACCCAGGCCTGGGGCCAGCAGGGTACAGCTCTCCCAGAGGGAAGGTGCCCGAGGGAATCAGGAAGGGCCCTAGAGGTCAGCAAGCCCAGAGCCCATTTTATATGAGGAGACTTTGGTCCTTGGAAGGGAAGAGACTGGCCTGAGGGCAGACAGGACAGTCTGGAGATGGGAATGGGGTCCCCGGAGAGGAGGCAGGAGGGTGGATGCCTGCCCCCCAACAAGTGCCCTCCCTTCAGGGCCTGTTTCCTGTACGTGAAGGTTGCTATAAGTCTAGGGCGGCTGTGAAAACGGAAGTGGCAGTAGCCCAGGTGGTCAGGAAGGAAGGAGGAGACTCCTCCCCTGTCCCCTGACAGCCTGCCTCCCTTCAAACTCCCCCTCCCCCCGTGCAACCCTGTGCTCACACAGGTCCCTCTCGGTCCTCCACCGCCATCTTTCCAGCCCTAGGATGCCTGGTGCAGGCTGGAAGGAGGATCCCCATGGCTGCGAGCAGTGGGCAGGACAGGCTGACCCGGGCTGGGGCTGAGCTCTGTGGGATGGGGCCGGGGTTGGGGCGGGGGGAGGGGGAGCGAGTGGCGGTGCCAGGCAGGAGTGGTTTGGGCTTTAGACAGCCCCCAGGGCCAAGCCTGGACCTGCAGGGCCAGAGAGACTATCTGCAGAGAGGCAGGTCTACTCCAGGGCATCTGGGGCTGGGGCATTCCCAGGAGTGCTTCTCCGGACCGCACCCCCCCACCCCCGCCCCGCCCGGAAGCCCCAGCTCTGGGAGGAGGCCAGGCCAGAAACCCACGGAACAGCGGGCACAGGACCCCACAGGGACACAGCAGGCTGCCCTCACCTTCAAAGCCCACTCTACCCCCCATTAGAAAGCCACGAGGAAGGAGGTTGCTATAGTGGGTAAAGTGGACCCACAGCTGACAGGGGCCTCGGGGCCGCCCCTCAGGAGGTTCCAGGGCTCGGGAGGCGGTTGAGGAAGAAGCCACAGTTGTTGGAGCAGCGTTCGCTTTGAGGACTGTCAGTTGCTCCCCTCTGCTCCTACCAAGCCCCGAGTGTGTCCTGGAGCCGCCAGGGACAGTGCTGTGGGGAGGAGATCCCTAGGCATTTGCCACGAGAGGCAAATGTCACACCACAGTGCCCGTGCCCCCCTCTCCAGCCCACAGGAGCCGGGCTCTGCGGCTGCCTGCTTGCGGTCTGGGCAGCTTCTCAGAGAGTTGTTCTCTCTCCCAGGTCTTGATCCCTGCACCCCGCCACCCCCCACCCCCACCCTGGGTTACACGGCACAGGTGCCCCACAGGTATTTAAGCCCCATGTCAGAGCATGCCACTAGTCCAGAAGTGTTCCAGTTCTGGAGAGGGCACGGGTGGGGCCCAAGGGCCCCCAACAAGCCAGGCCAAGTCCTCCTGGGCCCAGGACAGGGCTGAGGGTGGGAGTGAGAGGACGGGGTCCTTCTGGGTGTGCAGTGAGAGGCAGCTTCTAGAGCCCCCGCCCCACCCCATTCTAGGCAACCCCATCCTCTGAGTCATTCATTCTCTGTCTCCCTCCCTCACTGAATAATTCACAAGAGGGCTCTAGCTTTCTGAAAGATTCCTCTGGGCCCCAGAGTAGTTAACTCTCACACCAGCTCAGCAGCAGTATCACTGGTCCCCAGCAATCCATCAAACTGTGGGTCTGGGAGAAGTGGCTGGCAGTTTGCCCAGGGAGCCCAGGGCAGGTGGGGTCTTGGTTTTAGTGCCTGGGTTCTCATCCTGGAGCAAACTGTTGCTCCTGGATTTTGCAGCAAGAGAGGCCTGCAGGTTAGAAGGACTTCCAGAGGAAGGGGTTGAGGTTAAGGAGAGTCTTCAGCTTTTGGGCCTTTCAGGGACTTTACATGTCTTTCTCCTTGTGGAACTGGGGGCACAGGGTCAGAACAGGGAAGTCATTGGCTCTAAACCTCATGACTTGTTGGTGGCAGACAGGAGAGCCCCACTCCAGTGTCCTAATAGGCTTCCTGCCCACTCCCTGCCTTGCCCCAGGTCCAGGAGTGTCTCCAGTGGGGCTCTGAGAGCCAGCAGAGACACTCCCCCATGCAGGGGTGGGTACTGGGAAGATCTAGTCTGCCCTGCCCCAGACCACCCAACCCTGGGGTGCCCGAGAAGGGGTCTGTTCTAGGGGTGAGGATCCTGGGGAGCAGGGGTACAGCGGAGGTGCCTGACCTTTCTCCACCCCGGGGCTGGGGCACAGGGAGGCAGAAGGCACCTCCTGACCCGGATCCCCTCACTCAGCACTCGCCACTCCCCTACCAGGTTCTGGGGCCCCATTCCTGTCCCCCAGGCTGGTGGGGGCTGGGCCAGATTTCTCTCACACCCAGCACACCCATTGCACTAAAATGGTCTGTGTGTCTCAGTTATGCAAGCAGCCCTGTGCTGGCACCTGGCAGGCACATCCAGTGCCGTCACAGAGCAGGGCCTCCCACGTCAGCGCTGAGTCAGCTGCAGTCGGGGCACATCTCAGTGCCTGGTCCACACACTGGATTGCTCTGTGACCTTGGGCAGGTCACACTCTTTTGGGTCTGACCGAGCAACTGTTTTCCAAACTTTTTTGAAATGCATTTCGTATCAGGACACAATACATACAATATGTGTATTTATAAAACCTAAACTGAGACAAAATTTTGTGAACAGATGCTTTCTCTTACTACTGTCTTATACTCTTGATATTTTGTATTTTCTCTCTTTCCAAAAAAAAAAACCAGCTGGTGGTAATCCATGAGCCGATTGTCCCACCCACTGAGGCAACATATAGTTGGAAAATACCGCCTGAGATGGTCCCAAGCTTCTCTGCAACTCTGCGCTCCTCCAGAGCCCTCCCAATGCCCCTGTGAAGACGTGGATTCTGCCACCCAGACCCCCACGCAGCACGGTGTTTATGCCACTGACTATCCTCTGTCCTTAGCCTTGTCTTGGCCTGAGACTCAGCCCAGCCACAGGAAAGAGGCTCAGGAAAGCTGCAGCCTGGCCTCCGGCAGTCTGGGAGAGATTGCAACAAGTCACTCCTGAGTGCCCAGGACAGAATTTGTGAAGCTCTGCCAGACTCTCTACCCCACCCCCAGGCCCCAGGCTCCTGCCAGCAGCCTGGCTGGGAGCCTGGTGAACAGGCCTCTGGAAAACTCCAGCAGAGGCACCCTTGCCCTGGGTCCCAGCCCAGTGAGTGCCTCGGCCTTCCGGAGGAAGGCTCCTCTTGTAGGGACCCCGGTGGCCAGCCCAGAAGCCCTCCAAGAGAGGACGTGGGTAGAATTAGACATTACACGGGGAGCACAGGCATAAACTGGGTGTCTGGGCAAACCGGGATGAGTGGTGACCCACTGGGGCCCGCCTATCCGTCCCTATCCCCAGGCCCGGAAGCAGGCCTGGGGCTGGCTTTTGTTCGCAGGAGCCTCAGCAGCACCGCGCAGGCCTCTGCTCAACCTCGCACCTCGCTGTGGTGGACTGCGGTGCTCTCAACACTGTAATTTCTCCTCTGTTGCGGTCCCCTTCCTCTTGGCTGACCAATCCCCACCGTTGAGTTTCAAAGTGCCAGGCCCACAGGCAAACAATGATTGGTGGGGGGATGGCCGTGTGACCCAGTCCTGACCAATGAGATGTGAGGGGAAACCTGCACTGGTGTGGGCTTTCGCGGAAGGTTTCTTCAGGTAGAAAGGGGGAGCTGTGTCCCTGAGTCTGGCTTTGGCCGGCTAGGTAGGAGGGTGCGTCCTCAGAGCTGCAGTGTTCGTGGCTGACGGTGGGGAGGCGGAGCAGGTCTTGGTGACACGAATCCTGAGATGTGTGGACTGACCTTCGGCCAGTCACTTAGTGTGAATTTGCTCCACAAAGCCAAGTGTGGCAGACCCCCCACATCCATTTCCCCTTCCTCCGCAGACCTCGGGTTTTCCTTTTGAAAAGGAACCAGCCCTTTGCCTCTCTGAGTATGTAGGTTTGCGTAAAAGTACACACACACACACACACACACACGCACACACGCACAAGCGCGCGCTCCACAATCCGAGCCTGGTGCATGAGCATGCTCTTCTTCCTGGTCATTGCGATTGGGTCGGGGTGGGTATGTGACCTCGCAGGACCCGTGAGGCTCAGTTACTGGGCTTCTACGGGGACTTCTGGGGATTCTAGGCTGGCGCTCCTAGGATCTGGCAGCCATTTTGCCACCTAGGAAGGACCTGGGTACAAATGGGACAGGAAGTCTGAACCCTGATGGTGACATAAGGGTGTCCCAGTCAGTCCTACCCCAGCATGTCCGGTGCTGTCAGTCAGTAAATAGCACAGTACACTTTCAGGGAGAGGGCTAAGCGATGGCGTGCTAGTAACTATTTGGCAACAGGCTTTCCAGGGGGAAGTCCTGATGGGTAGTGTCTGCCAACTCCGTAGCACAAATACTCCTACCCTGACTGATTCGTGCTACCAACTGGATGCCGTTGAACATGGAGTTGGGAAGAGATGCGCACAATTGGCTCTTGCAAATCCATGCAGACTACCTCCTGCACACTTCTGGGTTTAAGCTACCCTGGTCAGGTTTTCTGTCAGTTATAACCAGAGTAATTTGACCTCCATACCCAGTCTTGCCTCCACTAGGCGTGGGCTCCCCACTGAGCCCATGCACTTGTCTGGTGTCTCTGTTCATTGGGATGTGGGGCAGCTGTGATTTCTTGGAGCTGTGCTCTGCTGCTCTGGGGGCCCTTTGGGAGGCTGTCAGCCCCTCACAGCCCCTCTACAGGCTGGCCAGCAGCCCTGTCTCTCCTCCCCACCTGCGCCAGATATCAGCTCCTCTTTGAGTTCAGCTCTGACACAGGCAGGAAAAGCTGGGCCTTCAGGCAGCATCTGCTCTCTGCCTCCTCTGCCCAGAATCTGGCTGCCATGCTTTGTTTTGGCTTGTTGTAAGGAGAGTATGTAGGGGGGTAAGGACCCTGGCAGAAGGAATGCAGAGTAATAGCTCAAGCAACTGTCCTGCCACGTGGGGCAGAAACAGCACCTCCCTCTCCTGGTTGTTGGGATTAAATGAGATCACCCACACAGAGTGCTCAGGCGTGAGCCCCGTGTGTGCGGTTCTCCGGTTCTCTGTTCCTGCCTGCCATTGTCATCGCTGTGAAGCTGTTGTGTCCCTGCACACTCCCCGCAAAAACCACCCTGCTCCTCCTTAAGCTTCCTCATCTCACTCATGGTGGCTCTGTTGTTCTGGTCAAACCTGATCCTTGGAGCTGTCCTCGACTCCGCTCTCACCCCACACCCAATCAGCCAGCCCCACCTCAAAGTGTAAGCGGCTCCAACCACTTCGCCCCACCTCCGCTGTGGCCCACTCTGATCCTGCTGCTCCCTGTCCCCGCCCTTGCCCCTGACTCCACAGAGTGCTCCTGTTAAACCGGAGTCGGATCCCACCCCTCCGCTCCAAACCCCATAGTGGCTCCTGTTCACTAGAGTCAAACTCAAAGGGCCCCTCAGGATCTGCTCCACCCTCACCCCTCATTGTTCGTCAGCCATACCAACTACACTCCCATGGCTGGGTCTTTGAGGGTGCTGCTCCGTCGTCTGCCTGGAACATTCTCTCCCTAGCTGGGTCCCTTCAGGTCACCTTCTCGGAAGGCTCTCTCTGCATCCCTGATCACTCCAGCTCTGTCCCAGCTACTCGGTTCCCTGTGGTACTGACCACCATCTCCTCTCTGTAATGTTCTCCTCTCCCCCACGGCTCCAGGGGGCAGGGCCACCAAGCCACTCACCTCTCCCAGAATATACATTCCTGGCTGCTCTGGAAGAGGCAGGCCCAGGAGCTGTTGCCTTCACTGTTGCCCAGTGCCTAGTCCAGAGCTCAGCCTAGA
>PVJI01019883.1:0-30351 GCA_004026765.1 Micronycteris hirsuta
GGATTTTTTTGTAAGCAACTGTGTCTGTGTGTGCGTGTCCATCGCTTTGACTTCTTGCCCAGGACTACACATTAAGACAGCTTTCTACTGAATCTTGCACGTAATGAGGCAATGCAAACAGCAGCCACCACCAAAGTGCCCTGGAAAAATCAAAACCAGGAAAAACCCGCAGCACTCATGGAGGCAGCAACTGGAAATGTGGTTGCAAGGGGAGCGGGGAATAGGGAAAGGCTGGTCAAAGGGTACAAACTTTCAGCTGTAAAGTGAGTACTTTTTGGGGATCTCATGTGCAGCATGGTGACTGCAGTTAATATTATAGTATTACATGCTGAGGTAAACAATCAAGTCATGTGTGGCCCAATATGGAGAATTTGGATTCAAATAGATTAGAAAGCCTCAAAGCAAAACTTACCTTACATTCCACCACACTCTGATCTGATTCACAAGTTACATAGATTTCATCTACTGCCCGGCGAAGATTGTCAAAAAGAAACGCCCAGTATCTAGCTCTTAGATCAATTTTACGCGGATGCCTTGTTTTAGTGGGGCTTTTATCAAAGTGTTTCTCTCCCGTTGTAGATGATGTTATTTTACAGTCTCCTGCAGTGTTCTGGTAAATAAAAGAGTACATTAAAAAAAAATTTTTTTAAGCCTCCAGGGATTGTATTATTACATGAAGCACATTTTTCTTTTTTTTTTCTTTATCCTTACCCAAGGACTTTTTTAAAAATAATTAAACATATGTTTATTGAGAGAGAAACCCCAGTGTGAGAGAGGAAGATCGACTGCTTGCCTTCCACACATGCCCCAACCAGGAATCGAACCCACAACCTAGGTATGTGCCCTGACCGGACCCAGCCCGTGATGGCAACAGCTAAGGGCCTGGCAAACATGGAGGCAGTACAGGAGGCCTGCTACCCCAGCTCCCCTGCTCACCAGTGCCATCCCCATACTATGGGGACACTGCCAGAGTCCCACAAGACCCCAGACGCAGCAGGAAAACCACCATCCCAGGGGCTACACTGCAACAGCAGGGGCTCGGGCAGCAGTAAGGCACCAGCGACTCCTGGAGGCACAAGCAGCAACCATGAGGGCACCTGGGACACCTTTGGAACAGACCCTGCAGGGTAGGAAGTGATGGCTATCAAATCTAACCAGAGTCAGCTCAGGTAAGAAAAACTAAAAACACATCCTACAGTGCCACCTACTGGAAAACAAAAAAGGCCTCCAATTAGCAACGTAATGAATTGTTCAGTTAAAATAAAAAGCTTTACCTAAGTAAGAAACTTGTTCACTACCTCAAATGCACTCACTCACTGAAGAAAAACCCATCAAGCACCATGAATAATCACAGTAACACATTATCACAAAAAGAAAATGACAATTCTCCAGAACCCAAACTCAAAGCCATGGAAGACTGTGATCACAATGTCAGAGAATTCAAAATCAATATCAAGAAGACAGTTGAAGAGATAGAATAAAACCCAGAAAAGCAGCCCAATGACCTCAGGAATAAAGTTAATAAACAGAAATAGTACTTTACCAAAAGCTTGAATCTATAAAAAATAGAAGCAAACAGAAGTTCTAGAGCTGAAGAACTCAATAAATGAGATGAAGAATGCATTAGAAAGCACTGGAAATAGAGCAGACCACATGGGAAAGAAGACAGAAATCTAGAAATGACTCACATGGAAGAGGAGAGAGACCTAAGATCTATCTGCCTCCAGGAGAAAGTGCAACACTGGATCATGGGTACCCTAGAATAAGAGGAAAGAAAGAGGGGAGCAAACAGAAAGTCTGTTCAAACAACTGATAGATGAGAACTTCCCAAATCTGGAGGAGCTGGACATACAAGTACAAGAAGCTAATAGAGCAACTAATTATCTCAATGCAAAAAGACCTTTTCCAACACATTATATTAAGTTGTTAATAGTCAATGATAAAGAATTCTAAAGACAGCCAGGGAGAAGAAAAAACCCAGTAACTGAACAGGAATGACATATTCCAAATACTGAAAGATGAAAACTGCCAGCCAAGAATAATTTATCCATCAAAGTTATCCTTCAGATATGAAGGAGAAATAAAGGCTTTGTCTGACAAAGAAAAAAAGAAAAGAAAAGAAAAAAAATCTGATGGGGAGTTCACTACCACAAGACCTGGCTTACAAAAAATGTTGAAGGGAGCTCTTCTGACAGAAGAGAAAAGGCAAAAGTACAGAAAAGTCTGACAAGGTGATAAATACACAGAGATTATTAGAAAATTGGAACTATTATAGAACAGAGTGTTAAAAACGTAACTATTGCCCTGGCTGGTGTGGCTCAGTGGATTGAGCACAGGCCTGTGAACCAAAGAGTCATGGGTTTGATTCCCAGTCAGGGCACATGCCTGGGTGGCGGGCCAGGTCCCCAGTAGGGGTTGCCCAAGAGACAACCAAACATCGATGTTTCTCTCCCTTTCTTTCTCCCTCCCTTCCCCTCTCTAAAAATAATAAATAAAATCTTTAAAAAAAGAAAGTTACATTAAATTTATACATGAAAACAAAATATACAACATTCATATTCTAAAACAATAACCTTTATAACTGAAATGAAAAGTTGCATATGCTGTACCTGTTTGGTAGTTTTATGAGAGCCTTGAATTGTCCTCTTTGATTTTCCACCAGTTTGACATTTAGATTTTCCTTCAAGAATAAACATAAATATAAAGATCAACAAATAGCTAATACAATATAAAATCAAACTACATGAATCATTCAAGCATATTAATACATAACCTCTTTCTATATGGGTCTATGTAAACTACTGATGTATGTAATAAAAAACAAATTTCTGAGGTCCTGAGACTATTTTCATTGAACAGCGTTCTCAGAACAGGAGTAAATGAACTTCTTAAGGAAGTCAGATATTCTGACAATTTAAAAACAAGGTCGTCCTGGCTGGGTTGCTCAGTTGGTCAGAATGTCATCTCAATATGCCAAGGTTGAAGGTTTGATCCCTGGTCAGAGCACACAGAAGTATCAACCAATGAAAGATTGTAATTAGAACAACAAATCACTGTTTCTGTCCCTCTCAAATCAATAAAAAATTTCTTTTTAAATAAATAACAGCAAGGTCAAATAAAAAACTTCAACCAAAAAAATAGTGTGGAGATAGGATCTGAATTTGTTTCATGAATGATAAAATTTTTAAAAATAAAAACAAGGTCAAGTTAGCGATACATCTCAACTTATATATACGGGTCTGAAAAATACTTATTTCAACTGCAATTTTATTGCAACAATAAAATCAAGAATATATTCTTTACTATATAAGACTCAGTATTTTAATTTATATGATTTATGAAATACAGCTTCATTTTGAAAAGGGAGGTTTTTAGTCTTTCCTATTTTTGTCGTCAGATGTATTTTTCTCATTTGTTCTATTTTTTTATAAGATACTACCAACTGTTTTATAATTGCTCTATTTTTTAAAACAATTCTAAACAGGAGTAAAAAATTTATAATGTACAACAAAATAATTTTCTTTCTGCTAAATAATTTTTGCCAGAACCCCTGATGCAGAACAAATGAAGTAAACCATAATATCTGTCCACAATTTACCTGCCCATAAGTGGGCTTCCCTTATGTTTATCAGGCACGAAGGCAGAGAACTCTGCACTCACCTACACAGTCCTTTATTCATCCTTTCATTACAGAGATGAGGTACCAGCAGGTTTTTTAGACTATCTAGTAGAATAACCAGCTTAGAACAAGTACCGGAGGAAATAGGAAAACAACAACAACAACAACAACAAAAAAACCACCACCAAAGAACAGATGAAAACTTTTAAAAATTGATTTATTATTCTCAGAAATATCTGAGTACATTACAGCCATAAACAAGAACAAGTGGTTGTTCTGTTTTATAATTTTTATTTTTTATGGGTTTATTAAATTTTTTGAGAGAAACATCAATTGTTTGTTCCACCACCATTCACCGGTGATCAGTGATCAAACCCATAACCTGGGTATATCAGGACAACGCTGTAACCAACTGAGCTACTTGGCCAGGGCCCAAACTGATCTTTTTAAAAATAAATAAATAAATAGTTTTCTGTAAGTAGAAAGCTGTAACGATATAAAATAATCCTGCCCTGGCTGGTGTAGCTCAGTGGATTGAGTGTGGGCTGCTAACCAAAGGGTCACTGGTTTGATTCCCAGTCAGGGCACATGCCTGGGTTGCAGGCCAGGTCCCCGGTGGGGGCCACGTGGGAGGCAACCACACATTGTTGTTTCTCTCCCTCTCTTTCTCCCTTCCTTCCCCTCTCTTTAAAAATAAATAAAATCTTTAAAAATAAATAAATAAGACAAAATAATCCTTAGCAAAAGTTATAAAGTTACCATTCTTCTTTGTAGTTATTATAAATAGTCAGATAGTTTTAATTCTCTGGGCTTATAGTTCTGTTATTTTGCAATTAGCATAAATAAAGCTTTTAAATTGTACTGGCTAATTTTTTATGTGCTTATATGCAAAATTATGTTATATACATTTGTGTGACTCATTATTGTATTTTCTTTCCTTTTATGGTTATTTAAAATTGAAGCAACTGTAATAAAAACACCTCTGGACTGCTTCGTGCTCTAAGACATGGAAAATGGCAAATGAAATTTAACAAAACATTTATAATATACAGCAACCACAGACATGTTTAGGTTTTATGTTGTTACTTTTGCAGTAAATAATGTTGATATCTATTTTTTATTTGTATAAGAATTTGATGAAAAAAAAAATCTAATCTCCTGTAACTTAAAAAAACACCAACCCACTAGTCATAATAATATAACAAACCCAAATTCATTCTTTTGTGAAATAGTAAAATTAATCACAACACCTTCCTGAAACCATTTGTATATCAGACAAAAAGGCCATAAGAATTATTTATTTAATTTATACTAGTTTGCCCAAGAGTTTTCTAATGGTAAACAGTGTTCACTCTCTTTATGGTTTAGGACTAAACGTTACTTTCTCATTTCAACAAAATGAAACAATTTTTTTTTTTAAAGATTTTATTTACTTATTTTCAGAGAGGGCAAGGGAGGGAGACAGAGAGGGAGAAAAACACCAATGTGTGCTTGCCTCTCACATGGCCCTCACGGGGACCTGGCCTGCAACCCAGGCATGTGCCCTGACTGGGAATCGAACCTGGACCCTTTGGTTCCCAGCCCGCGCTCAATCCACTGAGCTACACCAGCCAGGGAAAAATGAAACTTATTTTTAACACATACCATCATCATCTTTGCTTTCTAGTGGAACACTCCAAGCAATCAGATTTCGGGCTGTGCGACCTTCCTCTGCAACTATTCTCCTTACTTTGTCATGACTATTGGAGCGCTGGAATGAAGCCTGTGTACGGAAAAGAGAATATTTATTAAATTATTGGATCGGTCAACAATAGTGAAATATATTTGGCAGATAAATTCATTATTTCTTATATTTCTCAGGAAGAAAACACTCAATTTCTAGTAATTTCTAATAATCCTACTCTTCCAGAAATGCCAGTAGTAACTTCACAGGTTTAAACATTGTAATCTAGCCCTGCCTGGTGTGGCTCAGTGGATTGAGCGCCTGCCTTTGAGCCAAAGGGTTGCCCGTTCCAGTTCGATTCCCAGTCTAGTGCACATGCCTGGGTTGAGGGCCAGGGGGCGCGCAAGGCAACCCACACATTGATGTTTCTCTCCCTTTCTTTCTCCCTCCCTTCCCCTCTCTAAAAATAAATAAACAAAATCTTTAAAGAAATAAAAAATAAAAAGAGTAACTTTCTCAGAATGAGGTCTCTTCAATCCCTGGACTTGGCCACGCCTCCATTTGTATACATGAAACAACTCATACTCCTTTGTAGCACATCTCACAATTATATTTTAAATTATGTGATAAAATTATGTATATGATAGATACATAATATATAATATATACATACATATTTATATACATGCTTGTTTTTGAAAATATAAGCAATAAAAGATAAACCAAAAACTAGCAAAAATGATTACCCACAGCACCCAGTAAAATGGCTACTGCCGAAAAGAAGTGTTGCCCCGGCTGGTATGGCTCAGTGGATTGAGCGTGGGCTGGGAACCAAAGGGTCCAGGTTCGATTCCCAGTCAGGGCACATGCCTGGGTTGCAGGCCAGGTCCCCGTGAGGGCCATGTGAGAGGCAACCATACATATATTGCTGTTTCTCTCCCTCTCTGTCTCCCTCCCTTCCCCTCTCTCTAAAAATAAATGAAAATAAAATCTTAAAAAAAAAAGAAGTGTTGACAAGGAGACATACAATACAAATTGGAACCCCTGTGCAGTATTGGTCAGAATGTAAAAGTAGTATAGCTGCTGTGCAAAACGGTATGGGGGTCCCTCAAAAAAATTTTTTAAAGATTTTATATCTTTATTTTTACATATAGGGGAAGGGGGGTGGGAAGAGAGAGCGAAACATTGATGGGTTGCTTCTCGTACATGCCCCAACTGGAACCGAGCCCACAACCTGGGAATCAAACTGGTGACCTCTCACTTTGCGAGACAACACTCAACCAAGTGAGCCACACCAGTCAGGGCCTCAGAAATCTTTAAATAGAATGACCATGTATATGATCCAACCATATTCCCTTTCTGTGTATATAGCACAAAGAATTGAAAACAGGGCCTCAAAGAGCTAACTGTACATCCGTATTCATAGTGACTTTATTCTCAGTACCTAAGATGTGGGAGCGACCCTGTCCAATGAATCAATAAGCAAAATGTGGCACATGCACACAACGGAGTATCACTCAGTCTTACAAAGGAAATTCTCACAAGTGTGTTACAATCTTGAGGACAGTATGGTAACTGAAATAAGCCAGTCACAGAAAGACAAGTGCTGTATGACTCCACTTCTGTGTGGGACCTAGAGCAGTCAAAATCACAAAGACAGAAAGTAGAATGATGGTTGACAGGGATTAGAGAACAGGGAGTGGGGAGTTACTGTTTAACAGGTACAGAATTTCAGTTTTGCAAGGTTAAAAGAGTTCTAGAGATAGATGGTGATGATGGTTACACAGTAATACGAATGTGCTAAATACCACTGAACAGTACACTTAAAAAGGATCCAGATGTAAATTGTATGTGTATTTTAACAATTTTTTTATTTTTATTTTTATTATTTTTTTTAAGATTTTTTTTTTAATTTATTTTATTTTTAGAGAGAGAGGGGAAGGGAGGGAGGAAGAGAGGGAGAGAAAGAGCAATGTATGGTTGCCTCTCACATGGTCCTCACTGGGGACCTGGCCTGCAACCCAGGCATGTGCCCTGACTGGGAATCGAACTGGGACCCTCTGGTTCCCAGCCCGCGCTCAATCCACTGAGCTACACCAGCCAGGGCTTAACAATTTTTTTAATAACTGAAAAAGAAAGGATTATCCATGAGGGAAGAAGAGGAAGAATAGAGACGAAAATCAGACTTCTCTAAATGAATACTATCTTATAGTTTACATTTTGAACCATGTAAATGTTGTATGTAATAGTAAATAAAAATCAAAAAGAAAAATATCAAAAGATCAAAGTGAAGATGTGGAATAATTTTTTTTCAAGGTACTGAGAGGAAAATCTGGCAACCTGGACTTCTATACTGAGTGAGACCATGTTTTAATAGTAGGACAGAAAAAAGATATCTTTAGGTAAACAAAATCAGAGTTTATCATTAACAGGCCCCTCACTACAGGAAATTCTCAGGATATAACAAGCAGAAGGAAAATAATGCCAAATGACAGATTAAAAAAAATAAAAAACTTAGAACTTCTTGTTTTGTCATGAAGATATAAAGCAGAGTGTAGTGCAGGGAGCACAGAGTGGGTTAGGATGAAAAAGGATGCAGAACACACGTACACATACTCCTGCCTTGGGCCCTACACTTTCGAAGACTGCGCCTGTCAAAGTATCAAAACCCAAAGCTAATCAGTAACAGGAATGAAGAGGGATTCATAAACTGAACTGGGACTCCCCCAGGCCACACAATGAGGGAAGAAAAGGGAAGGAGGTAGATCACAGCCGCTGTGCTGGGAGTAAAAACATCTAATTTTGTCTAAGAATGGCCACCCTAAATCTCCCACAGGTGGTGTGTAGGCAGACAGGGCTCCCCTATAGACTCCATTCCCTCCTTTTCCTGTAGTGGAGTGGGATAGCCTAAGACGACACTTAGAACTGCCTGAAAATCCCGAGTGAGAAAAGTGTGGGGAAGGGAAGCTATCTGTCCAGGCTCTCTGGGGCGTTTCAACACGCTGGCCCCCCTCCCAGATCCAGAGACCTGCACCCTGCCCACGTCAGGGAGAGCACCGCTCCTTTCAGAGCGGCTTGGCCCTGGGTAGAAAAGCAGGTCAATCTGGTGGCATGGACTGAATTAAGACTTTAAAAAATTAGGACATAAAAGAAGCTGGCTTCCAGCTGTATCTCTGCCCTAGGTCCCACAAATGGTAGGAGCAAGCCTGGGATGCTCAGGTTGAATACCACATTCACAGTTGTATGCTATATTACTGTGCTTTACAACAAACGTGTTCTATCAAATATCTTTATGGAACAAATACTACATCAGAAAAGATAATAAATCAGAAATACATGGAAGAGCCCTGGCCGGGTAGCTCAGCATCGTCTGACATGCCAAGGTTGTGGGTTCGCTCCCCAGTCAAAGCACAGGCAAGAATGAACGAATAAATGCATAAATAATTGGAACAACAAATTGATGTCTCTCTCTCTCTCTCAAATCAACAAATAAGAATATTTTCTAATTACTTTATTGTTCTTCAATTACAGTTGTCTGCATTTTCTCCCCTCCCCTCCTCCCCACCCCACCCAACCCCACCTCTCTCCCTTGCTTCCACCCTCCCCCTTGGTTTTGTCCATGTGTAACAAATAAGAACATTTTAAAAAATAGATGGACCAAAGAAAGGAAGAGAGAGGCCAAAAAAACACTAAGGTTAGTGTTTAAGATAGTTTAATCACTTACCATCATTCTTTATTTTCTTCTATGCCAAAAAGGTAATTTATCACATAAACCCATGGGGTGTGACCCCTAGAATAAAATATATACAGACTATTAGTCATAATAGTCTATTTAGTCAATTAGTCATAATTGTCAGGAAATCATATTTATTCTTAAAAGATACAAAACTCATTCCAACAAATTTCTCATTAAATTAACAAAAAATAAAACTGCTCCTTCATACCACCGGTTTTGATATAATATAGCATGTTTTAAACAGCCCATGCTCTCAAAAAAAAAATTAAAAGGAAAAGAAGCAGTTATTACATGAATAGTCCACAATATCCCAAGCTAGAGGCTTCAAACACTTTTTCCTACCATCTATAAACACACGTGCAAACACTTTATATCCTGACTCAGTTTATACACGTTTAACTGAAACAGAAGTTTCATGAAGTAATATTAATCCCTGTTGGGTAAGGTATACTCTGATCTTTCTTTCTCTATTCCACTATTTAAATGCTTTCATGCACTGACGTATGACTCACTAATGAATCTCAACCCAGTATACGAAACACTGTGTAAACTCTTCTTAGGGATTTTCAAAAAGTGAGATGTTATCAGAATATCTTATTTACCAATTACATAAGACTCTCCATAGAACAGAACCTACTTTTCAGGGAACCTACTTAATGTGGCCAGATCTTTACTCAAAGGAATCCGAAGCAGAGACACTGGACAGAACACAAAGGGGCAGGGGAATTGCTGAAAAGAATGGCCTAACCCTGTAAGAAGAGCTAATGAACACAGGAGAGCAAGCAGCAACTGGAACCGAACCTTCTGGGACGACCGCCAAGATCACTTACCCTTTGTCAAGTGAATTTGGTCCTTTGAAATGCAGCACCTCAATGAAAACATATGTCCAAACAAAACCGAATATACAAGAATTCATAGCATTATTATTCATAAGAGCCAAAAAGTGGGAACCACCCAAATGTCCATCAGTGGATGGATTAAAAAGTAGTATATGCATACAATGGAATATTGTTCAGCCATGAAAAGGAAGAAGGGGTACAAGAGAACTTTCTGGGAGACAGACATGTTCTACACCGGGACTGTGGTAGTGGTTCACGACTATGTATAAAGTTGTGGATACTCAATAAACTGTACACTTAAAAGGTGGCTGCACTTTTCTATGTAAATTACACGTCAATAAAATTGAATCAAAGAAAAGGGCACATAGCTTAGGGGGGAAAATGAAGGCTACCCCCAACTTATGAAGGGGTTGGATGGATTAGAGGAGACATATGTATACCGAAATAAGCATGGCACAGTGGGAAAGAGGACACACTGATGTGGGATGGAATCCAATTTAGCCAATTTATTAGATACTAGTTATATAGCAGTGAACAAGTAATTTAATCCCTCGGAACGGAAGTTTTCTATTCTGTAAGGACAATAATATCTACTTCACATAGTTAAATGGTAGCATACTAGAGTATTGACCAGTTAAAACAATATCTGACACATCTAGGTGTCCAAATAATTTCTTACACAATATATAAAACCTAGCACATAGTAAACACTCAGTAAATGTTATCCTCTTTTCCCCATTTTTCTTGTATGAGAGTTTTCTCCTCTACTACACCTTAAGAACCTGAAGGAAAGGATCAATACCTGATCTTCTCTTTCACCTACATAAGACAGTGTCATAGAAATGGTAAGCACTCAACAAAGGTGGTGAAGGAAAAGAAGTTGAATGGCTTGTTGGTAAAGAGGGATAAATGGGCAAAACAGAGAACTTTTGGGGCAGTGAAAGCACTCTGTGTGATGGTATAATGGTGAAGCCCTAGAACAAACATTTTAAAAGTCTATGTTTAAAGGAATGTATACTTTCCCTGACTGAGTAGCTCGGCTGGTTAGAGCACTGGCCCAATACACTAAGGTTGGAGGTTTGATCCACGTCAGGGCACATACAGGAATCAACAAATGAATGCATCAATCAGTAGAACATCAAATCGATGTCTCCCTTTTCTCTCTCCCTCTCCCCCCTTCCTCTCTATCTCTAAAACACCAGTAAATTTAAAAAAAAAAAATTTGTAAACACTATATCCTTTGGACCGTGGTCACCAGTTATTTAAAAATGCATTTTTGTAGTAACATTGATTATGCTTTCATGCATAATCCACAGGTGAATTGACCTAAACCAGCAGGTGGTTAACTAGAGAAAATAAATAATTCTAGCTCAACTGTGTGAAAAGAAGGAAGGAAAGACGCAAGCATTAGTTGAGGGCTTACTATGGGCCAGGAGCAACTGTAAATGCTTTAAAGACACCTCATTTACTTACTATCACAAATGTATGAGGTGGAAAATATGTTCCTTATTTTACAGAGGAGGAAATCAAGCACCAGAGGGCAGTTCACAGAGCTGGGATTCAAACTGAGATCAGTCTGCTTTCAAAACCATCAAATAACATTTCCTCCCACAAAAACAACTTTCCAAATCATTACAAATTGGCTGTCTGATGAAGCCAAAGACTAATTCCTCACTGAGTATTTAGTATTCAAACCATTTCACTATGTGGCATAAATCAATAGGCACCCAACACCTTTTTTGAGAAAGTCATAGTTAAGAGAAAAAAAAAAAATACCAGGGACAGAGCACGAAATATAAAGCAGAGAGAGATAAGGCTCAGACTACCAATCTCAGGTCTGAAAGCCTAATCCCAGATCCACCATGTACCAGCAGGTGACCTGGGCCAGGAAATAACCTCTTTCAGCCTCAGTTTCCCGGTTCATACCATGCGCATAACGCCCATTCCATCCTTCTACCTTGGCCTGTTTATGAGCATGAAATAGCTAATGATGGTGAAGTCGATATGTGAACTGTAACAAGCAGTAACATAATCAAGGAATTACTATGCAGTAAGATGTCTCCACGGAACCGCTATTTTTAAGGAGAATCGCTGGGCACGAACAGAAGGGGAATGTGGTCCACCGGCCACAGGCAGCTGCTCTGAGGCGGCGGCGCGTCCCGGGAGCCCGTCGGCAGCAGGTGCTGCTCCAGGGCGGGTCTCCGGCCCGTTTTCTCACCACATGGCGGGGGAAGGAGCCGGCGAGGTGCCGGGAAGGAGGCGCTGACAGGTAGGAGGCCCCGGTGAGTCTCCTCATCCTTTGGGCCGCCCCTCCCGCCCGGCTTCCCGGCAGAGCGAAGGGAAAGCGCGGAAAACCCGCTGACAGGGAGCGGACGGCGGCCATCCTGTCAGCGTGGGGCCGGCGAGAAAGCTCCTCCGGAAACCCCTGACCGAGGGGGGACACTCCCGGAGCACACCCCCTCGGCCCGCACACCTCGCCGCCCTGCCCACCTGCCCCGCAGGCTTCCCCGGACAACCTCCGGGGCCCTCCCCAGTGGCCGGCTCCCCTCCCCCAGTCGCGCTCCCGGCCCTCTCCGCCCGCACGCCGAGGGAAGGGGAGCAGTGGAAGGGCGTACCCCACCGCCACAGCGCCTCTCGGCCCCGCGAGGCACCCCGCCCGCCAGCGTCCCCGCCCAGGCCCGCCAGGTCTTCGGGACGCGCGCCCCTGCGAACACTCACCCCCGCCGCCCAGCGCAGCGCGGGCGCCACCGAGCGTCCCGCCGGGAAAGGGGCGGGGCCGCTGCGGCGCACCACGTGACCCGCGCTCTGGCCTTCCGCGCGCAGGCGCACTAGCCAGCGAGGAGGGGCCGCGGAGACTGGAGTTCTGCGCTGCGCTCGCACCGCCACCTCTGTCCACCCTGAGCGCGCTCTCGTACTCGGTCCCTTCCCTCCATCTGTCTTATCCCCACAGCGAGTCTCACCGAAGAAGGACCGGTGAACACGCTTCAGAACCCACGCGGGACTACTCCGGAAAGCTCTATGCGGCCCCTCCCGCGAGCCAGGCTCCCAGGGCGGAGTAGACATCCGACAAAACATACTTAAATTACAGTTCTGAACAAAAATTATAGTCTAGATTTTAGACCATAATTATCATCGTCATCCAGCTGGGAGTTCAGACGTTTCACCCTTCCCTCTCCCTTGTCACTCACAACAGGTGGGAAGTCATAGAATCCAATGGAGACTACCTCACAATTGGACTGTCAGCGTGGTGAAAACTGTCAACCGAAAGTCCTTTCACCAACTTTGCCCACAGGAGTCCCCGGTTTAGGGTGAAGTGACGTTGTCGGTTGAGGCAACCCAGGTCTAGCCAGGTAAATTGAGAGTGCGCTGCTGTGTTCCGGCAGAGATGAAGCAGGTTTAAGTGGAGAACTGCCCGGCCCCGTCCTGATTGGTCCATTTCTACACAAATGGGTCCTGATTGGTCCATTGCGATGTAAGTGAGGTTATGTTTCTTATTTCAAGTCTTAGTCCTATCGGTCCTATCAGTCCAATTTGATCCTAGCTCTCGTATAAGAGTCCACTTGCAGGCAGCAGGCTTGGCAGCCCAGTGTGTGGCTTTTCACTGAAATGCAGCCTGCCTGAGGCACCTCTGCTAAGAACAACTATGAATTTGAGCCCAATTAACTAGGAGGAGACCTCTTTGGCAGGTGTATTCTTTTCCAGGTCAACAAGACAGAACCGTAGTGTTGGCTATGTTCTGGCTCCTCTCCCCTCTTTTCTTTTTAGGAAACTTACTCTTTCATCGATTTTATTTAACAAAAGCTTATTATGCATCTATCACATATCAGATGCTGTTCTAGATGCTTGGAGTTAGTAAATAAGCTAGATTTAAAAAATTCCTGCTTTCTTGGAGCTGGATGGAGAGAGACAATAAACAGTAACCACAACAAGTCACATGATAAGTGATAAGCACTACAGTAAATAAAGTAAGGATCGGGAGGATGGAGTAAGGACTACAATTTCATAAAAGGTAGCCAGGGCCTCATCCGCATCAGTTATGCCCTCTCCCTAACCCTGGAATGTTCACATCTTCTCTCCCCAAAAGATTAACAGAAGATTGAACCAAGAAAATCCCTTGAGTTGTGTGATTACTCAATCTAAATTGTTCCTTCATTGACTGCCATCTGTGTCTGACCTCAAGGCTCCCTAGTTCTTATAGTAATGTCAACAAAGAGTCACAGTAGACTGTGCTAATGCTATAGCAGAAGAACATACAAAGCAAAATGACAGGACAAAGAGACCTAAGAGATCAACAATTTTGGTGGCAGGGAGTTAGAAAAAGCATCTTTCAGGAAACACTTGTGCTGGATCTGGAAGGTTGAGTAGGAATTTTCTAGGGGAAAAAATAAAAGTAAAACATTTTGAGCCTCAGGCCCTGGCTATAGCTCTGTCGGTTAGAGCCTCATCCCTATAAACCAAGTTTGCAGGTTTGACCCCAGTCAGGGCACATAGAAGACTCAACCAATGTGAAACTACAGAATGATGTACGTCTCTCTCTCTCTCTCCCCCCACTCTCCCTCCCTCTCTCTCTCTCTCTCAAAAATCAATATATTAAAAATGTTTTAAATAATTTTTAAAAAGTTTTGAGCTCCTTCTATGGGTCAGACACCTCATATAGAGTACTCCCCACACGAAACTTACTAGACAGGTTTTATTATTCCATTTTAACAGAGTTTTCGAAAAATTAAGTCACTTATTCAAAGTTGAACAGCAGGTGAGCTAGGGAAATTGAGGATCCAAACATGATGTGTCTGCGTTCTTTCATGACACCATGCTATTGTACTTCCACTAGGACAGAAGGGCATGCGACCGATAGGTATAAATGCTGCATGATTCCATCCATATATAAAGTTCAAGAACAGGTAAAACTTGTATTCTACTTGGTAAGGGTTTCCTAGGTCCTTGCTAAGCTAGCTATTCTTTCCATGCAATTATCGTTTACTTTTCTACTCGCATGGATGTGAAACTGACACCTCACCATATATGCCAACTACTTGTCTGAACGCATATTATTTAATCTTCACAACTCTTTAAGGTCGTCTTATTACTATGCCCATTTTTTAAATGAACAAACAGATTTTCAAGGGCCGAGTAACTTGGCCAGGCTCACAGAACTGTTAAGTCAGGAAATTGTGCATCGGATACAAATATCTTGCTTATTATGTGCGTGCGTTAGTTCGCCCTACTCTGGTGAAATAAGTCAGTAGAGATACATTGAATACTGGGAAACGGATACTGTCTGTTGGTTCGCCAGGGCAGATTTTTTTCTAGCTACTGTACTGTAGTTAGAATCTCCTGCCTTTTCATCGCTGAAGGAAACCGGGACAGACTCGTGGAGTGGACTGGAGTTTTGGGCAGGAACCCACCGGCCTTAGACCCGGCCGGGGCGCGATGCGAGGAAAGCCGCCCGGCGGAGTTCTCCCCGCCCGCGCCTCGCCTCCCCGCCACAGTGCAATCAGCGACCCCGACTGGCGCCCCGCCCTCTCCACGGGGGTTATATAAGCTCGGTCCGGGGCGGCGCACTGCGCAGTCGTGGCTTGAGCCTCAGCTCGCGGGACTCGAGGAACGGCGCCGCCGCCCCTCTGCGCTGCGTGCCCCCACGTACGCCGCGCCACCGAGCGCCGCCAGCCCCCCGCCTCACTCAGTGTCCACGGCGGCCAGCGCGATGGGGCTGGGCCCTCGGCCCTCGGCGCGTGGGTTGCTGCTGCTGCTCTTCTGCGCCACGGCCGCTGCCGGGGACGCGCACGGCGAGCACCGCACGGACTATGACCGCGAGGCGCTGCTGGGCGGCCAGGTGAGGCGGCCGGGCCGGGGTAGGGAGGGTGGCCTCGTTGGGTCCCGGGCGGCCTGATCCTGGCGCCGGGCGGGGCGCCGCTCACTGGGGATCCCGAGCCCCGAACCCTCCTTCCTCTCACACAAGGCAGGGCCACCGAGGGTGGGAGGGACAGGGGCCTTGGAGAGCCGATTGAGTCGACTGGGAGGCGTCTGGTAGCCGTGTTTTGCTCCACCATTTTGCTCCACTGGTAGTAATGCTTGACCCCTGTGTATCGCTTGCCCTCCAAAGGAAGAAGTTGACGAATATGTTAAACTCACCCCCGAGGAGCAACACAAAAGGCTGAAGTCAATCATAAAGAAAATTGACTTGGACTCAGATGGCTTTCTCACCGAAAGTAAGGACGTCCTGCACAACTAACAATGGACACAGAAACACACACATTTAAGAGGGGGTGTCTGTTGAGGGCACATTGCGAGTGTTCCCGCAGATTCGAGGTACTGTGAGAGGGTAAAAAGGACATAGTGGCCCTGGCTGGTGTAGCTCAATGGATTGAGAGCGGGCTGGGAACCAAAGGGTCCTGGTTCGATTCCCAGTCAGGCCAGGTCCCCAGTAAGGGCCATGTGAGAGGCAACCATACATTGCTGTTTCTCTCCCTCTCTTTCTCCCTCCCTTCCCGTCTCTCTAAAAATAAATAAATTCTTTTTTAAAAAAAAAGGACATAGTAGGTATTGTGCCTGGAAATCTTTACTTTTTACTCATTTTTAAGTTAAATTATTGGGGCGACATTGGTTAGTGAGATTCTATAAGTCTCACATATACAATTCCGTATTACATCATCTGTATGTTGGATTGTGTGCCCACTTCCCAAAGTAAAATCTTTCACTATATATTTGACCCCCTTTACCCTTTACTCCCCGCCCCCAACTCCCTTCCCTCTGGTATACCTGGAAATCTGTAGACATAGGATACCAAGGAAAACTCGGTGCTTTCTTTAATAATATATAAACTGCATGATCGTACATGTATGTGGAGGTTGTACCATGAGCAAATACCCTCTTCCTCATAGGACTTCTGTCAGTGTCAACAAATGATTCATCCTAGGGACAGGCCAGAAACCAACTTGAGGTATTGAGTGATATATTGCTCTTTTGATACATTCTTTTTTAGAATTATAAGAATTTGCTGCTTTTCATGAGCAAGTACAGAAAGACCTGCTGCATGTGAATTATGTTTATCACAAATTATTACTGCTAGTTGTGACACTGGAATTGTCTTGTCCACCTTTCTTTGTGGAGTTGAAGAAATTGCAGTCCATGAATACCTTTCTCCAATCAGTGGACTTAGAATCTGATCTTAATTCAGTTTTTAATATCCTTCACTTAAAGAAAAATCTCAGTGATCTTAAGTAGATTCTGTAGGCAGAAATGAAGTGCACAGATTATTAAAAGAATATTCTGAATAAATTGCTGTGCATCTGCCTCTCATTGCTTAATTCAAGTGATGAACGCTATCAACTTTCTAAGCTGACCCTCAACCAAAAATAGGAGCTACTTTGCTACAACCTATTTTAGTGCGGATCAGCATCTAAGGAAGGAAGTGACTGGAGAGAGAATTTCAGAATGAGAAATTTAAGATGGGTTGTCAATAAAGTATTCACATTGGTGCCTTTAGGGATATTGAGGTTTTGAATCTCTCTACTTAAACAACTAGAAAACCTTGAACTCTAATAACAAGAATGGATCCATCTGTGGTTACACTAGGAAGCACACAGAATGAGTTGATTCGGCAGACTTGATGGTGTCTGTTTATAAAGGCCTGCTGTAATTAAATACTTAATAGTAAAGTTTTTTTAATCCCAAGGATAAACTCAAGGATTTCTTTGTTGTCGTTGTTAATTATTGATTTTAGAGAGAGAGAAAAATAATGATTGTGTGCCTCCTGCGGGGAGGGGATCAAACTTCAGCCCTTTGGTGCAGGGATGATGCTCCAACCGGTTGAGTCACTTGGGCACAGCAATAGTAAACTTTTAAAAAATTTAAAGTTAAGCCCTGGCTGGTGTAGTTCAGTGGATTGAGCACGGGCTGGGAACCAGAGGGTCCCAGTTCGATTCCCCGTCAGGGCACGTGCGTGGGTTGCAGGCCGGGTCCCCAGCGAGGGCCATGTGAGAGGCAACCATAAATTGCTGTTTCTCTCCCTCTCTGTCTCCCTCCCTTCCCCTCTCTCTAAAATAAATAAATAAAATCTTTAAAAAAAAAATGTAAAGTTAAAAGACACTTGGTCCAAATGTTCATTTCACAGATAACAAAATAAAAAACTCGAGAGTGTTAATATCCCCTTATGGCAAAGCTGAAGCACACCGTTTCTGGTTACCATTTCATTCTGCATTCTATTGGCCATGATGAGCTCTTTAAATAAACTAGAATAAATCCTCATTCTTGAGGACCCTTCGGGAGAGTCTGCTAATTTGCACTGTAAGTGCCAGGACTGGACTCAGGTTCTTGGGAGACAGCACGGGTCAGTGGAAGGACTCGAGGCTCTGAAGCCAAAGGCAGCCGTGAGTGTGCGCTCTGCTACTTGTTAGCTGTGAGTCCTCAATTCAAAACCTGAATTTCCTGAGCTTTAAATTAGCAATTATAATTGTCTTGTTTTGAAGATCAGAGACAACGTGTATAGATGGTATATTACATAGTCATTGTTTAATATATTAATGTTTTAAGTACTAATCTGTACTGATGTAGAGTTTCACGTGGGACAAAAAAGCGTCTACTTTTCTGTTTGCCTGACGCCCCCACAAACCAGTAGAGCGGAATCACTCTTTCCACTGAACGGCACACTGCTGCTGTCCTTGCAAATATTTTTCTCCTCCCCCTTTTCTATAATGCAGTAAATAGCTCTATGAATAGATTTTAAACAGTTGCTCTGAAAGTGGATATATGAGATTTAGAAACTTTCAGGTACCAAGTTAATACAGACAACTGTTGTAAGAGGGCATAAATCATAATTGCTACCCAAAGCTTTGTTCAAATTGCCTCTACATGGTTTAATGTCATGGTTAAACGAGCATACTGCAACTATTTTTTTTCTCAAATATTTTTTCAATGAATGAATTTAAATATATATGCACGTGTGTATGTACATTTAGGTGCATTTACATATTTGAGGTAGGTGGTCTTTGCAGGAAAGCAGGGGACCTGTGTGGATATGTGTGTGTGTCGCTGTGCCTCAGGGTCTTTGCACAGGCCTTCCCCTTTCTCAGGGGTGACCACCGCACCCTCACTTCCCCCCAGGGTGGCTTCTCATTCTTCAGTTTGAATATCAAGTCCTTACAGGCTGGCGCAGGCAAGGGCCCCTCTTCCTCACGCCTTCATGGAGGTGCTGTGCACTGTCGTATTCATTCATTACAGGTCCATTTGCGACAGTTCTTCCTTCCCTGGTGTCAGCTCCACTACAGGAGCCCTTTCCTAATGCCTGGGACTTGATGGGGTGGATGAAAAATGTAACCGTGTTTCTCAAACTTCAGTCACTTGCATACCTTTTCACAATTTAGGACATGGCTACTTACCATCTCTTATTTCCTTAGTACTGTTTGGATTGACTCGATGTTAAATTTGTTTTGAAGGAAAATTTTATGTTTTCATTAACGAAAAACACTATTTTTTAATACATATTTAAATAGGTAATTATTTAAAGATTTGTGCTTCCTGAGATGATCGTGATAGCAAAGGTATTTGCAATTTTATGGATAATTTTTTTTACAAAGTCAAGTTTTTTTTTTTGGCCAATTGGTAATTCATTTAATAAGGACTTACTGAGCCAGGGGCTTCCGAGGCATTTGGAGATCCTCAGTGAACAAATCACACACGAACACTCTGAACTCAACGGGCTTGCCTAGTAAGTGTGATTTTTTTGAGTCTTAGACTCCAGAACGTCCTCCCAGTTCTTATTCCTATTTCTATGGATACAACTAAGCCAGTCCTCATTCAGTATTTGCAAATACTTTTTTATTCTTTTAAAGACAGTTTAGAAATCCTCTAAGTATAAGAATTACTGTTAACGTTTATTGTGCTCTGGGAACTTCTCGTAGGTGAACTCAGTTCGTGGATTCAGATGTCTTTTAAACATTATGCTATGCAAGAAGCAAAGCAACAGTTTGTTGAATATGACAAAAACAGTGACAGTGCTGTGTCCTGGGACGAGTACAACATCCAGATGTATGATCGGGTGATCGACTTTGATGAGAACACAGCTCTGGATGATGCAGAAGAGGAATCCTTCAGGCAGGTGAGTACCTGTGCACAAGCTGCTCTGCCTCCTTGCGTGAAGAAGCCCAGAGGCCTGAGGTCCTCCAGGCTGCCGGTCATCCTCTCCACCTCATGGTCACTGTGGCGGTTCCCTTTGGAGCCAGGTTCAGTACCCGTATTGTGGACCCTCTGTGTCACCCTTGCATCTCTTCTTCTCAAGTGTATCATTTGTCCACATTTCCAGAATTGTTGGTGTTTTGTGTCTCTGTGTGTGTATTTTGAGTGTATATCTCTATTTTATTTTTTATATTATTGAACAGTTGAGTATCACATTTACTAAGAAGAAAGATTATAAGAGGTCCATTCCCATATTTAAGCACATACTTTTACATAAACTAACTCTAAAAAAAATGTTTCCCCATTGTGGCAAACTACACAGAACGTAACGTTTACCATGGTGATCATGTTCAGTGTGTACTCCGGCAGTATTAAGTCCACGGACATTGCTGTGCGCTCAGTCTTCCAGAACTCTTCTTAGCGCCTAAAGTGAACGTGATGAACGCGATCAACTTTCTAAGCTGACCCTCAACAAAAAATAGGAGCTACTTTGCTGTAACCTATTTTAGTGTGGCTCAGCATCTAAGGAAGGAAGTGATGATAGTGAGCTTTGAGATTTGTCCACCTCAGAGGTGTCCTCCTTGACTGTACAAACATCCTTGAAAACATCGTGCAGGTTCTGACGCTTTTCTAAAGCCAAACCATCGCGTGATGTTATGACTTCCCTGCCCGGGAACAACAGAGAAGTTAGATACAGTATTTCAAAATCTTACTGTTCTGAGATTCTACTTGTGTTCTTTTTTTGTTTCTTTTGGCACCCAAAGGCTTGATTGCTATCCCGTCAAAATGTAAGAATGTATTTTTGTGGGTTTTTAAAATCTATATTCTTTAGAGGGTATGAAGTAATCGATCATGGTGTTTAGAAGAAAATCTTCACTTTAAAGAGACACATGACTTATTGACATAAGCCACTTGTTTTTTCTTTGCAACGATGTCTGCTCCTCCTGCAGTGTTTCTCCCCTGCGTGCTCCAGGCAGATTGAGTCTCAGACTCTACCTTTGCAGAATCAATTGGATGGAGCTTAAGAACCTAAAGGAATGGGTGGATCTCTGAAATGAACACTTCTCAGTAGGGGTCCTATTGAGACAACCCAGGAATATATCTCTACATGAAGTTCTAATCATAATACTGTATTAGAATTTGATGTAATTCTCCAAAAGTGGATGTGGGTATAAAGATGAACTCAGCAACAGTTGCATTATTCTCCAAAATAAAAAATCAAGGATGAAGCATGAATCGATCAAGTTACAGACTAAATGTTATCCCATGAATAAGTCATAAAGAGTAATGGAATAACTAAATAAAATAATTCTTCTCTATATGGAAGTCTATTAAAAACAAAAGTCAATCAGATATCTGAATTTTATCTTATTTTTTTCCTTTTTCCATATAGAGAATAGCAATAACCTGGAATTATGACCCTCTTGAGCTGTGAAATGCCTGAAAAAGCATTTCTTTATGATTGAGGAACATGTATTATCAGCACTTTTAATGGGATAATTAAAGTTCAGGAACCTATCTGGCCAAAGCTCAGTTCCTCTAACTTTTACAGTGCATGTACGAGCAATATTTATTTATGTGAGATACAACCTTATGTGGGCTAGTAAGGATTTTGAAAACCTAGGCTTTGGTTCTGGTATCACAAATTATACATTTCTTCATGGAAAAGCATCAGCCCACCAAACATGGCGATTTTGTTCTTCACAAGCTTCTGTTACAATATAAAAATAAATGATGATTGGTAATTTCTGTCTTTTTACTACCGTATATATAATGTTCTCTATCATCCAGTAGAGTGCAAGGTTTTTATACAGAAGCAAAGAGTGTTGAGGTTTTAGGAGGCTGAGAGTCTGTTGTGTTATTTTGTTTTCAGAAGTTTGCCACTTTGAGAAAGCAGCAGCTGCGTGTACTGGCTTCTCGAATATGAGTTTCATATAGATTGTGTTCTTCAGCTGGCCATGAGTGAAACTGCTTTCAAAGATCACATTATTTTGATTTATTTAAAATAATCTGAGAAATGTGAGGTGGAATTTTTTTTTTTTTTTTTAAGAATTCTGTTTATTGAAAGAGATCCTTTCTCCATAGGCAAACTGGCCAAATTCTGCTCCTTCTGCTGAAACACGGACCTTTTCGCTCCAAATTGAAGCATTCTTTCATAGGGAAATCCAAGCACTTAGTATTTTGAAGAGAGGTTCATTCAAAAAGAACTTGATTGACTCAACAAAGTACATCAAGTTCTTGTTTGTCTGTTTTTCCATGTGTAGAACCTGTATCTGAAATGTAAATTATGTCATCTAGGTATTTAAAAATATGAAACATTAAATTAAAAGCTGCTGTTCAGAAGTAGGTGAGTGTAACTAACTGACCAATGGATTTTGAATGTTTAAAAGATTAATTCTCTTGGCGAAGAAGTGAGCGTCTATGTAAATCAGTTGTCATAAAAGAAATATTGTTTCAGTAAATGAATGCTACCTAATTTCTAGAAAATTGAGAAGAGCATTTCTTTTTAACAGTGAAACACGTGAATTAAAAGCTTCTAAAATACTTGAAATTAAGCTTTTTAAAAATACGTAGTTTAATATACGTAAGTTTATAGGCAGAAATTCTCAGAAGAGAATTATTGCAGGATTGGCAATAGAACACCATTTACTTCCAAGCCCCTTGATTACAGAATTAGCTATAAGAAATTAATTAAGATTAGCCTTGTCCCTCAAAGCTGATACTTGAGTGCACTTTTTCAGGAGAAGGAAGACGGAACCCCTCGCTGTGCACTTGGGGTTAGGGTGTTGTCCCCCTTAGTTTTCATTTTGTTAATGGTTTCTGCTGTGCAGAAGCTGTTTATTAATAGTTTGATATAGTCACACGTTTATTTTTTGCTTTTGGTGTCAGATTATCCCAATTTTATCGTCGTGGAAACCAAAAACATTAAGCAGTTTGCCTTCAGTAGCACAGCTAGTGAGCAGCGCTGCTGGAATTCCGCTCTGCGTCTCTCACTCTGGAGCGTGTCACTGTGTGCTTTTCATAAACGTTATTGACCCAGCAACCTTCAAAGGGGTGATGTGAAGATAAAATAATGTATGAAGATGTCCTTTAGATTCACATGGTTTGTATTTTCAAAGTATTGTTTATGGTGATCTTTTATGATGATACCTTTAAACATGTTCAATATTTAATTTTCCAAGCTTCATTTAAAAGACAAGAAACGATTTGAAAAAGCTAACCAGGATTTAGATCCTGCTTTGAACCTTGAAGAATTTATTGCTTTCGAGCATCCTGAAGAAGTTGATTATATGAAGGTAAGGAAGAAAAATTTTAAGAGAACTATTGAGAGACTGGAACTTTAAAACCTGTTTTTACTACACCATTAAAATGAATTGTATAGCAACCAGAGACTGGAAGATCCCAGGTTCTCCCTGCTTAAGATTAGGCCTGGGAAGGAGGGTCCTGGGGGTGGGTTGCCTACTGGGAGGGATGAGGTGGAGGACTGAGTTGTTGTTTTTTAACCTCTGCAATATATGACCATTACTCTTCCCCTGACTTGCAGATTTTTCTGTGGTTTTTCAGTATTAATAACACTAAAACCACCTATTTTGTTTACAACATCACTTGTGAAAACTTTCAATCTTAGAAAACTCATCAGCCCTGGCTGGTGTCGCTCAGTGGATGGACTGCCGGCCTGCGAACCCAAAGGGTCGCTGGTTCGATTCCCAGTCAGGGCACATGCTTGGGTTGCAGGCCAGGTCCCCAGTTGGGGGGGTGTGAGGTAACTAATCGATGTTTCTCTCCTCTTTCCCTCCCTTCCCCTCTCTCTAAAAATAAGTAAATAAAATCTTTAAAAAAAAAAAGAAAGAAAACATCACATTTGGCTCTCTCTTCATGGAGGAGGTGGAGGTACAAGCACAGCTGCTAATAACTACTGATGTTTTTGCCACATTAGGCATAAGGAGTCCTGCCATCACCTTGTCAGAAGTTTGTGGCACTCTAGGTTTAACTCAACAAACACTAATTCAGTCCTACTGTGACTTGGCAAGCTTCTTGAGAGCACGTTGGGGAGTAGAGATTAAAATAACAAAATAGGCCAGCTGGTGTAGCTCAGTGGATTGAGCGCGGGCTGGGAACCAGAGGGTCCCGGTTCGATTCCCAGTCAGGGCACATGCCTGGGTTGCGGGCCAGGTCCCCAGTGAGGACCATGTGAGAGGCAACCATACATTGCTCTTTCTCCCTCCCTTCTCCTCTCTCTGAAAATAAATAAATAAAATCTTAAAAAAAAAAATAACAAAATAGCTCTAAAAATTAGACTCAACAGTTGTATCCAGGTCTGTTGCCTGGCATCAGCCTCCAGCCGGGGTGGCTCTGTGATCAGGATACTTCAGGGAAGGGAGACGCAGCTGCTCTGTTAACAGGTCACGGACAGACGCTGCCGCCGGACACCAAGGCTGCGTGGGCATCTCCCCATAGCTCCCCATAGCACCATTAGCACCACTTATCTTGCCGTTGTGAGGCTTCTGACTGCTCACTTGGCACAAAATACATGACCTAGTTTAAGAACAGTGCTGAGCACCATTTGATAAAGTGCCAAAATTCAATGGAGACAGGAGACTTGAGCCCTGTCAAGGCCGACAGAGGGTGCTGGCTCTCGTCTCTGGGAAGTTAGGGGCATTGAAGGTTGAGAAAGGGGATGGTCAGTGACAGCAGTGAAATAATGTAGGCATGATGTGTTTTGTTTGGAACTTGAGCAAAATTTGAAGAAAGAATAAACAGGAATGAGTTTACGAAGTGTGGGAAGAGAAGAAACCAGCAACTTGTATTTAAGTGTTACTTCCTGCACATGCCCATGAAGCCTCTGGATTTAGCTAGAATGGGAGACTTTTAAGAATGTACTTTCATTACAGTCGTGCTTGAGTCCAGAAAGAAACGTACCAGTAGGTCACTAGGAAACACGAACAGTAGCGCTAACCTGTGAGAGCCTAGGCAAGGAAGACTAATCCAAGATTAACAGCACAGCATAGTCATGGGGACTTGAACGTGCTTGGAAGCGCAGAAGGAGCTGATACAGGAGAGGGAGGCTTTGGGAGAGGCCAGAGTTAAGTGTGAGAAAAAGCACCCCGTAAGTGGGTGCGGATGGGGCCTACGGGGAGCTGAGGGCCCTGCCCTGGCAGAAAGATGAGAGAGTTTTAACTCCGGAGAGCAGAGAGAAGAATGAATGGAACAGGCATAAAATAGCAGTAATTACAAGTGAGGGTAGTAAACAAGCAGGCATTTCAGAACTGTGCTGTGTTTGGAAACGTAGGAGAGGGTCTTTGCCAAGAGTTACTCAGTATTTGGTGTCTTATTCATCCTTGTAAACTCCGGTATTTAACAGCACAGGCAGTCAAAGTGGTTTTTCCTAAGGAAGTTCTGCAGCAGGAGTGATTCAGATGGTGGTGGGACTGAAAATTTTGTTACCAATGTATTTTATGCAATAGGAGTTTGTCATTCAAGAGGCTTTGGAAGAACACGACAAAAATGGTGATGGATTTGTTAGTTTGGAAGAATTTCTTGGCGACTACAGGCGGGATCCAGGTAAGCAGCCTGGGGCTGGTGTGGGGAAGGAGGGGGGACAAACGGAAGTAAAGAAGAAAAAAACGAGAAGAACTTGGCCTGATTTCGACTTGTTCTGCCCCGTTACATATAATACAAGCACAACAAAGGGACTCACCGTATCTGAGAATACTGTCTTGCTCTCATCCCACGTCTAGATTCAAACATGTCTTCATTTTCAGACAAATGAAATGTTATGAAATCAGTGATGGAGGAAGTAAAGGTTAATATTTTTACACGAAATCTTGTACCTTTGCATGTAGATCTTGAAATAGAAATAAAAATAAACATTGGTGTAGACTGGAAGTTGACTTCTGATTGTTTGAAATTTGGAGTTTGTAGATGCAGCTTTTTCTATAAACACCTGTCCTTTTTCACAATTGTTGCTTGAAAGTGCCCCTTACTGTGAATGCCACTTTAAAATGACACATGGCAGTACTCTGTAAGAACACATAGGAAGCTTTATTTAGTCATACGATAAGCATAAAAGCATTACTCAGATCAAATTTGGTAAAACTAGGTGTAAGAACAAGTAGCAGCAGTGAGCACAGTTACTGGTCTGTGATGTGCCGCACAGCAGTGTGCAAATTCGGAGTCGTTTACACCTCTGTGTCACTTCTAAAAATTACCATGTAGTTTGTACGTACTTTAGCACTTTTTACTAAGTATTTCTGTTTCTTTGGGCACCCTTTATTCTAGAGAGAAATCAAACTTCTTGTGTGTTATTCTTGTGAATATTTGTTTCTTATTATTTATTTGTTTCTTATTGTTTTAATATTAAGCTGCAAATGAAGATCCGGAATGGATACTTGTTGAGAAAGATCGATTCCTGAATGACTATGACAAAGACACCGATGGCAGGCTGGATCCTCAGGAGCTGCTGTCCTGGGTGGTGCCCAACAATCAGGGCATTGCCCAGGAAGAGGTGAGTGTTACAGAGCGATTACCTCCCCCTGCGTATTTGGTGCTCTTGATAGGAAAGGAAGTTTACAATTTTAAGGCAAAGAAAGAAGTAATCGAGTTATTTACGAGGGAGGACCCCCCCAAAACTGGAATTATCTTCTGGAGAGCGGGCCCCTTTTAGTACACGCTTCCCTGCTAGCTGAGTGCTCTAGGAACCCATCTGGTTGAGTGTACCAGCTGGTGGTGTTGTGAGGTTGCGTTTGACCTCGGTGAATTTTTTTTGAAGACTCTTTAAATGAGTTTGCCCACTTCATGATGGGTGATTTACGAGCGCACCTGTCCACACCACGCTGAGTGTTGATCAGTTTTTGATGAAAAACGGCATGACCCCCATGCCTCACCCTCCCTGTTCACCTGATCTTGCCAGAGTGACTTTTTTTGTTGTTGTTTACCGAAATGAAAAAAGTCCTCAAAAGGAAACATTTTGCCGATGTGGAAGAGGTAAAACAAAAAACAGAAGCGCTAAAAGGCATCAAAATCAGTGAGTTCAAAAACTGTTTTGAGCAGTAGAAAAACGTCTCGTTAGGTGTGCTGCATCCAGTGGAGAGTACATTGAAGGTGACTGAAGTTTAAACATGTAAGAATAAATACATAATTTTTTTATAAGTAAATTTTATTTTGGGGTGACCCCCCTCATAGTTAGAACCAGTGCATTGCTATATCTTAATTTAAATCTATGAACTGGTTTAGATGGTCAAGGGCATAAGGAAGTTAAGATTATATCATGTATTAATTTGATAGGACAGTGAGTAGAACAGAATTTCTGTTTACCTAGAGGGCCTCAAAATGGGTTATATTCATTTTTTTTTTTAAGATTTTTTTTTATTTTTATTTATTTTTAGAGAGAGGGGAAGGGAGGGAGAGAGGGAGAGAAACAGCAATGTATGGTTGCCTCTCACATGCCCCTCATGGGGACCTGGCCCGCAACCCAGGCATGTCCTCTGGTTCCCAGCCCGCGCTCAATCCACTGAGCTACACCAGCCAGGGCTGGGTTATATTCATTTTGCTTAAATTTGAGATATCCTGAATTGGATTTGAGTTGAGAAAAGGAGGCAGAACCCAGCAGAAATCAAGGAAGGACATCATGAGAGAAGCCAGAGGCAGACGTGGTTGCAGTGTGTGGTTTTAGCTGTGGCGACAGTACCGAGTGCGTGACCTTCCGATTGCGGATTCTTAACTTCTGTCAGTCATGGACTCCTTCGGAAGTGTGGTGCAGACTGCATGAAGAACTATCTGAATGGTTCTTACAAATCAAAGCCCATTGAAATGCGAACACCTTGCTGAAAATATTTACTCCATCGACGCCTTTTGTTTTGCGTTACAGGCTCTTCACCTGATCGATGAGATGGATTTGGACAGTGACAGGAAGCTCTCCGAGGCCGAGATTCTGGAGAACCAGGATTTGTTTCTCACCAGCGAAGCCACAGATTATGGCCGACAGCTTCATGACGAGTATTTCTATCACGATGAGCTCTAGTTCCCGGGTATATCTCAGTAGTGTGCTGGATTCTTTTATAATTTTGTTACCAGTGTTACTTTTGAGATAAAATATTCATGAGGTTATTTTCCACTCGGAAGTCTTACCACACAGTCCATATATCTTAATTTTTGCCTTTTAGGAAGAAAAAAACAAAACCAAACCCTAATACTTATTTCAAAATATATTGAAGAAATACACCAATGTCGTGCCATATGACAGCAAACTCTTCCTTAAAGACTCCATCTGTTTAGTACTTTACTGTGGAGTGTTTTGAGTTCTATTTCCATATTTGAAAAATGGAAGATGTAGAGATGCCTGAACCATATTAAAGGAGTATGTGATTGATCTATCAATTTTGTTTAGGTAGCATTAAATTGGGAACTGACCTGAGGACATGGTTTTTAGATTTAGCATTTTGTTTTAAAACCTTTAAAGGAACCTACAGAAGGACTTATACCTCGCATATAAGTTGAGAAGTTCCACTTAGTTTTAAAATGGTTTCTATAAAGGGTTTTATTGTATGAAATAGAACTTTATATTTTTGCATATGTATAGATGGTAATTCTATTTAATGTGTAACTGTAGTCTGTTGTATGTTGAATTTAATATTGTCTAGACCTCTTCTCTTTTGACTGATTAAAAATGAAATGTCCTTTCTTTTTAAATGTTTGTTTGCTTTTCTTTAATCTTCCTGGTAAACCTTTTTTGAGTACAGATTTTGTTGTATTATACATTCTCCTGCCTCATTCATTCCTGTATTTGGGTAGTGAGTGTTCTAAAATTCTGTTAAATTATTCTTGTTCCATATTCGTGTTTTGCTTTTTTTGAAATAAAAGAATATTATACTTGATTGTACACCTAATATATTTCAGTTTCTATTATAGCAAATGTGGTGTTGCTATTTGGGAATAGAAATAATTGTAAGAGTTTCACAGGTTGAAATCACCAGTACAGCTCAATATCAGTTACACTCAAATGAAAGTTGTATTTGACAAGCACTTTTGCACACCTAACTGCTCAGTTTTGAACCTTATTCAGTAGGTCAGCTTAGTATGTTTGGGGTGAGTAAAAGCTTTTGAGAAGGTGAGGAATTCATATTTCCCTAGTCCTCCCCCACAGATAATATTTCTTTCTTTTCTCTTAAATATTTTTATTTTGTGCATACGCAACTTCACTTACAAAACACTTCTGATTTCTACAAGACCATGGATCCAAGCCCTGAATTCCCTTAAAAATAACTATCGTGTTCCTATTTTATTTCATCATTAATGAACTTACCACCAACAAAATTTTTTTAACGCCTCACATTACCTCATTTCTTCATATTTTCTTTCAAGTGTTAATCTATTTTTACATGTTTTTATATAACTAAAGTAACGCAATTTTACTATTGTACTATAGCTTCTTTACCTCGATGAAAAGGAACGTGATGATTACAAATAATAGAATTTATTACAGTGAGGGAGAATAACACACAAGTAAATATCCTTTGTATGCATATAGAAACAGTAAGTTAAAGATAGAATTGAAAAGAAACAATAGCAACAAAACAGATAAAATAACTAACATTAACTTTAGCGAGAATGTGCATCATCTGTGTCAACAACATGTGAAAATGATACCCAATGAAAAACACTTGAACAACTGGAAAGTGACACCGTGTTCTTCGATAAAAAACAAGGATGTCAATTTCCCAAAGTTGCTTATAAATTTAATGTGATACAGTTTAAAATATCAACATTTTAAAACTAAAACAAACTCATTATCAGTACACTTGTTAAAACGAGCAATGAAAAGAGAATTCTGGAAAAGCAAACAGAACCTAACCCAACCAAACAATGTATTGTGTTATAAACCTACATTAATCTAAACAGTGGGGTAATGGCCTTTGAATAGAAAAGCTGAAGGGACAGAATACAAAGTCCAATAATAAATGCAAAGTCAGAGGGAAATTTTCTTTTTTTTTTTTTATTATTTTATTGTTCAATTACAGTTGTCTGCATTTACCCTCCTCCCACCCCACCCCAGGCAAACCCACCTCCCTCCCTTGTTTCCCCCCTCCCCCTTGGTTTTGTCCATGTGTCCTTTATAGCAGTTCCTGAATACCCTTGTCCCCTTTCTTCCCTTCCCCCTCCCCTCTGGTTACTGCCAGAATGTTCTAAACTTCATTGTCTCTGGTTCTATTTTGTTTCTCTGGTTGTATTTTGCTTGCTTACCTCACAAGCTTCTTGGCTGTGACTGATCTGAATTCCCCGGTAGCTGATCTGGCCTTGGTGCCTTTGCTCCTGAGTCCTCATA
>PVJI01019884.1:0-30147 GCA_004026765.1 Micronycteris hirsuta
GGGGAGAGGGTGGGAATGGGGCACAGAACAGGTAGCATAAATGGTAGGTAGACAACAGACAGGGGGAGGGTAAGAATAGTATAGGAAGTGCAGAAGCAGAAGGACTTATGTGTATGACCTATGGACAAAACTAAAGGGTGGGGAAAGGGGGGATAAGGGGATGGGGGGCAAGAAGGGGGGAAAGTGGGACAACTGTAACAGCATAATCAATAAAATATAGGTAAAAAAATAGATAAGAATTGCCTTTTAAATATGGCTCTTCCATAGTCATATAATAGGGTTTATACATAAACTTTGGGGCCACAGGCATACTCAGATGTGGGTAGGGTGTGAAAGGGCTAGGGGGTTACCCAGGCTACATGTGTCAGAATATGGTAGACTCTCTCCTCCCTAATGTTATGTAGTTGACCCTACTTTTCTAATCTGTAGGCTGATGGAGTGGATATGGTGCTGGACCTCAGAGGGGCCCCTTTAAGGGCTGAAGCAGTCATTCTCTGAGCCACTGGAAGTGTAGGTAGCTCACGGCTCTGAGTTGAGTTCCTCTCCAGGCACTGCCCTTAGCTAAAGAGAGCTGCCTCACCCAAGGTTATGCTCTCGTTCTGGAAGCAGTCTGTTTTCAGTGGATAGTCAAATGAATAAAGAGATGGGCAGTGCAAAGGTGGACTCTCTTACTTCACTTGGGGACTACTTTGAGGAGCCATCCCAGATCCAAAGCTTCCTGTGTGACAATGGGCTAAGGTCTCTATTACAACTACATTGCAGTTCAACTTCCCACTATGCCCCATCTTCCTTCCTTTACACCTCACAGATACTGATCCTGAGATGATACCTTATATAAATTCTTTGCACATATATCTCCATGATGGAGTACATTTACTGAGAACTCCATAGCTCAGATGGTTCCAAATGGAAGACTCAAACTTGTCAATAGGCATCTATCTGTTCATTCATTCATTCTTATATGTATATATACTGTGGCAGTGATTTTCACATACATGTTAACTCATATGTTCTGGAATTTACACGTTTTGAGCGCAGCTCCGTGTAATCCCGTGTGGACAAGTGTGGATCATATCTGTGGAATGGGAATTCTCTAATAGGAATTTGGCAAAGATGTATTTAAAAAAATTCTGGCTTGCTGAGCCCTGCATATCACCTTAACCTGGTCCTGCCTGCCACCGGACCTGAATTTACATCCTAATGCCCTGCTATGAGTAATCCTACCCCTGTTTTGCTTAATCCCATGAATAATCCCATGAATCAATCCAATGTAAATGTGTCTTAATGCCTCTAATAAAAGCCCCGGCTAAGCAACCCTCGAGGTCTTTTTCCCGAGATGGAGGTGGTGGAAAAGACCCGTGGCTGCTGGATTCTCATCTCCAAGCGCGTCTCTGGGTAAGATTGATTCACGCGATTGGGGCGGTCCCCCCACGGATTTTGCGGGTCGAAATCCGCGACAATATACCAGTTCAGGAATGTTTCAGTTTGGATTTAAATCTTAGCTCCATAGCCTTGGCAAGCTACATAACCACTCTGTGCCCTACAAAATGGGAATTATGATAATATCTGTCTCATAGAGTTGTGATAACTAAGTGAATCAAAACATGTAAGGCCCATAATACTAGCAAAACAAATGTTAATCATCATTACTAGGTATGGGGGACTGCTATCTTTTGGTGCAACTTTGTGCAAATTAGAAAAGTACTCTTCTGAGCGGATGAATCAGGGATGCATGAGCCCTCTTAGTGGATGCAGCCTTTGGGTGAACAGCTCCGTGAGCAAAGCTTGGACTGGATTGCAGTTCTGACTGACCGACCCCCTGAGCTGAGCCTCTCCGTAGTGCACACACTCACAGCCAGAGGCAGCAGTGCTCAGAAAAGGTCACCTTAGACGAGGGATGATTTGGAAGACGGATAAACATACATTTCGGAATTATTATATGTTATTTAAAATAAAACCCTAACTGCAAAAGCTCTTTGTAAATATCTATTCAGGTTTGTACTTTGTTAGACTTTCCTATGACCTTGGGATTTAGGTTTCTCTCACAGGTGACATTCAGAAAAATGTATCTAACTACAGGCAAAGATCAGGACAGATATTAAATAGCATTTCAAGCTCTCAGACCAGTCAGTGACAAACATAGAAATCAGATCTTCTTTCTGAATTAATCAATTCCCCATGCTTCTGGTATTTACCCAGTTGCAAATTAGATAAACCCTCTGATTTTACTGAAAGTAACAGATAGGTTTGGGAAAAAACAGAACTGTGTGAATCACAAATACAATGGACTTGACCTATAGTCAGGGTGTATTTCATAAATTCCTTGTACTACAAAGAATACTATTTGGTAGAACTCACTATAAAACACATACCTTGGTGGCTGTTTTTGATCACATAATCTGATTTAAAAATTCCTATACTAACCAAAAGTGGTAACTTTGGTCAGAATAACACATATTATCAAGTACTATCTAGTATAATATCTAGATTTTCAAATAGGCAAGGGACTTGCAGCTCTTCAATAGAAATTAGATGAAAATACTAATTGGGTAAAAAGTAGATGTAAAATGAAAATATAATACAAATAATGAACCTCAGATATCCTTAGGTTATATAATAAGGCTCTTATCAATTTAGTTGTAATATCTACATTTTACTGATAAAAGCTTATCAAAATTTCTCAAGTCTCTTTCTTGTTTTTTCCTTTGAAAATTATAATGGATATATTGCCATCTATCATCTCTTCTAGTGGCCAGCCTAGATAGATAGGTAAAAAATGATACTTTAGTAACAATCTCACTGTTTGCTGTGTTTATAAATTTGATCCTTAGAGATTATGTTTGGCTGTTAATTCTTACATAATTGCTGACTGAATTATCCCTTTGATTTTAGGGTCCCAGCTAAAATCCCTTGTGATCTGTACCATCATTTAGGTGATTTTCATCTAAAATAAAATTTGAGGATGCTCGGATTGTCATCAGTGATGTATGAGGAGCTAAGAAGTTGGGAATCTTAAGTATCAGAAGATACAATTTGAATTGGAAAATAATATCTATATGACTATACCAGGAGGAAAGTCCTGAAGGAAAAGTTCAGGAACTCGAGAATATTAGGGCAGAAGTATTTGAATCAGGTTCCAAGAAGGTTAGGAAGATAGGAGTAAACAATGAGATGAAGAAACACAGAGGATAAATGCACATTGAACATGCATCCAATGGGACTGAAAGAGATGGAGAAAAAAATTATAACAGACAAAGGAGCATTGTAACATCTATTTGGGTGTAAAAATCTGAGAACCTGTGAAAAAACTGACAATTCATAGATTGATACCATGCAGATGGTAGAACTCTGCACAGGGTAATCTTATACTTATACACACTTGACCTAATATGTCACCTGTTAGAGCTTCAACTCTGTTGTTGATTTCAACTTCTTAACAGCATTTTTCACTAAAACCCCAAATTGAAATCAGTATATTATGTGAATTTAAGCTGTGGGAATTCTTTTATACAAGCCAAGTTAAAGGAGAAAACTAATTCTTGATGTTAAGTAGGAGATCATAAACCAAGTGTTCGAGGGGAAAGGGAATTAAATTAAGGAACAATCAATAGAAGAGAGCTAAAGACACTGGAATGTGATGATTGAGACATGAAAAAAAAAGGCTAGTCTTCCAAACTAATGCCAATAAATCAACCAACTAACTCAACAAAAGTCTCTCCCTTCTTTCTCCTTAACCCTGATGGAAGTTGACGGCCCCCAAAACTGCATTCATTAGATGAAGAGAAAGACTCTATCTTGGGGGAAAATAAAACTGCATGTTATAAACTAAATGTTTATATCTCCCCCAAATTCAAATGTTAAAGCCCTAACCCCCAGTGTAACAGGATTTGGAGTTGTGGCCTCGGGGAAGTAATTAGGGTTAGATGAGTTCATGAGAGTGGGGCCCTGATCCAATGGGATTAGTGTCATAATAAGAAGAGAAACAAAAGCTTGCACTCTCTCTTTCTGTGCTTGCAGAAAAAAAGAGGACAGGTGAGCACATAGCAAGATGGCGGCCACCTACAAACCAAGAGGAGAGGCTTCAGAATGAAGCATACTTACTTTGCACCTTGACCTTGGACTTCCCAGCTTTGAGAACTGTGAGAAATAAATTTATGTTGCTTAAGTCACCCAATCTATGGCATTGTTGTGGCAGCCTGAGAAGACTAGAACACTGCTCAATTACCTGAAAGTCTTGAGAAAGAGGCTATCCTTGGTGGCAGACTGAGAATTATGGCAATGTAATGTATCTGAGATGTTCTCCTGCAGAAATAGTATGACCAGGGAATTAGGCCTAACATTGCTTGAATGGCAACGGTCTTTGAATTGAGAATACAGTTTCATTTCTTTCCACTAATGCTGGTTAAAGACCTAATGAGATTTCTAGACTCACCAGTTTCTTGCTCTAGTGACTAGCTGTTGTTCTAAGTCAACAAATTGCTGAGAAGCACACATTGGAAAGGAATTAGGGGCAAAATTTGTGAGGACACAGAAGGTAGTTTTCAGTCATACCTTTTCTTGGTTCTTATCATTCTTCTCATAAGGGCCGCCTCCACCTCCTCCACCTCCTCCTCCATCACCTCCTCCACCTCCTCCATCTCCACCTCCTCCTTCTTCTCCTCCACCATCTCCGGCTCCACTAACTGAAGGGCCCCCAAATCCACAGGAACTTCCAGATACTCCTTTGAACTGGAAAGTTCCCTCACTTGGTCTTTTTTCCACAGTCTCATTTTCCTTGTTTTCACTTTTCTTCCTGTTCTTTTCTACACAGGGCACCACACCAAGCTGAAGCAAACATTCAACAATGTTTAGTGCCACATCACAGATGCGAGAACTGATGTCATGGTTAAGGACAAGATAAACAGCCTTCAGAACCACCTGGGAGAAGACAAAAATAAAGAGAAAGTTGATTAAGTTATTTAGATCATCTCTTCCTATATAGATCAGTTATTCTGTTTAATCAATTTTCCTTAGGATGTTCTATGAACTTGAGGATAAATAATTCAGATAATTTTCAGATGTTTCTATCTAAGTTAGTTTGGGACCTTGTTTATATTCTTAATATAGAATATAAAACACCCAAAGAATTAAAAATGCATGTGCATATTATCTCATTTAAGTATCCCCAAACTCACCATGCTATTGATAATTAATGGGGATAGTGAAACATAATGAATTAATGGGAGAACAACTATTTGCCCAAATGGAAATATGTTCAATTGCTTTTTAAATCAAAGTATTTTGATCCTCTTCATTTTACTTTCCTCAATAATGGATAAAGAAAAAATGACTTCCTTTTGCACATTCACAATTATATCATTATTTACCCTTCAACATTAAATACAAAATATTTGCATTTTTAAATTAAGTCCTCTTTATTTTAATATTTTAAGTTACTTGCTCAGCCAGATTCCCTAATGTGAAATAAAAAAAATCTGTGAAATATAATTTTAAAATATAAAAACTCTTTCATTTGCTAATAACTGTAATCAAGACAGGCATCATTGAAAATGCAAGTTTAATTCTCTTTTTGGACTTCTGTTCATTTCCCCCTGCTACACAGGAGGTTTATAGTCATGTTGCTTTTATAACAAAAGAAAATAAACTGAGAACTTTGTTTACTCTGATTCTAGAAAAAAGGGAGTTAGCTAAAACACTCATATTTATGTGTATTTATATATGTGTGTTCAGGACTCACTAATGTTTCTGGGTTAAACGTATTCAAATCTAATGTAATGCTCGAAAAAAAGGGAAAGGTGTATCTAGGAAGGTTAACATATTTGTGAAATTTTTTATATGGGTGGCATTCTCATTCTAAGGTCCAATATTTCTAAGCATTGATATGCTCATTTCACTCAACACAGTACAAACTGAACCAGAGAGTCACTGTCTTTCAAGCTTGAGTAAGAAAAATCCTTGCTCCTTACAGAAAGATCGAGCATGCCATTTTTGTGAACAAAGTTATTGGTCCCATCAATGTGGTCTGTGTCCTCCAAGTAGCTGTAGTTTATGCAGGAGTCTGTGAGGCTTCGAGGCAGGTTCGCACAGGCCAGGGGTTCGTGTGGCATCTCTGGGATGGGCACCTGATTGCAGAGCTTCCTCATGTGCTCATTGAAGAAGTCTGCGTAGCCGACGTTGAATGACGCCAACGTGGTATTGAAGGTTGCAACGGTGATGGTGGAGATCTGTGATCTCACTAGTAAAAGGAAAGCGATGTCTTAGTTTTCTCCACATTAACTGGCAACATCACATTAGACACTTATACTATTATTTAAAATGTGACCACAATCACAGCTGTAGCTTTACAAATTATTTGACGTATAGTCTCAGAGCTATTCTCAGTTCCCACAGAACTGCTGCAGGTGTTATGGCCATGTAATGAATATCTGATAAATAATGAAGGTTATAGAAAAATGTGAATACCAGCTGGCTGCCTTGAGTCCCAGGCTAGGATTTAATTTATGTCTAATAGGTAGATTTTACCCACTCTTAGATGACATACCTTATTAATATAGTCATATTAGTTGAAGTATTTCCTTCCAAGTCTGCGGCTGTTTAAATATTTGGTTTTACCTATTATATTTAAGCAACAACAAACAGGTATTCTTTTTTCCCCTTTTCTTTAGAGTAATGGACATAAATCTGTGATGGTCACTAATAGATGTCATCAAATACTTGAAATACAGGCTAGGGAAAAGAGGGACTAACTTATGCTCATAGGTTAAGAGCACAGATTAAGACCCTGTCTTGGATTTCACCAAGAGACACATGTTTGCTCACATAAAGCACAGAATGCATTTCTCTGAAGTGGAAGCTGTCAGAAAAAGCAATTGTGATTTCAGAAGGTAGTGACTTTTTCCTGCTGAAGGTGGACAGACCCTTCAGAGAGACATGATAGAGGGGAATGAAGTCCTGAGTTTAGCTGTCCTCCAAGTCTCCTCTAGCCCTCTGGGTCCATGATCTATGAAAGCAGAGAATGGTTTGCCCTTGCTTTCCCTCTGGGACATAATGAACTTCATACTGTGCTGTTCAACAGCCCTTGCTGCTAAGGAAATTCTAAGCATGGCCCACAAGGCAATTACCAAGCAATACACAGGCACATGCATGATTGTTTTCAGAAAGCACAAGGAGTCCGATGACAATGAAAGTGGAACATGGAGTAAAAACAGGAAACAGGAAAAGGAACCTGAACTCCCACCTGCAGGTGCCGCCTCCGACCCACCTTCCTTGACGGTGTTTTCCCCGTGGCTGTTGGAGTGATCCGGCAGGTCACTCACCAGGGTGTGATGCGAGTGGGAGTGCCGGGCGCTCAGGCTCTCCATCTCAGTGGCTGCATCGGAACTGCCCCGCCGGGTGAATTTCCCTGAGCACCACAAGGAGGGGCGGGGTTAAAATCTGCAAGATGCGTCTTTTGAGGGGAGAGCAGTGAGAGGGTGTATTCAGGAGCTTGGGAGGAACAGCCAAACGGCAGGATTTGACCTTGCCTTGGGAACACTCAGGGTCAAGATGATGGATGAAGTTGCTTGTGACAAGGTCAGCCCCAATCTAAGCCAAATGTCAGGAACCATCTGTTGGGCCCTGGCTAGCTGTCAGCTCTTAAATTTAAGCTGGCCTTCCTTAATATGTCATCCAGAAAGGGAAAAAAAAATGTTTCTTTTCATTACTCTTTCTTTTTTAGCATTCAAGTTAAATAAATTGTGTCTTTGGATTCACAACGAAAGCTAATGCACATGACCCTCTAAGGCTATGTTTCCGTATCCAGAATATTTAAGAAATAGGGCCATTACCTGTCTCGTTATATAAGAAGTCTTCAATAATTAATTCAATTTTCTGCATTTCTCTGGCTGTGAAGACATGGCACTATTTTGTACTGAGAATCTCACTTTTGGGCCCAAATTTCTTGCCTAAACTAGTCAAGGAAGATCCGGATTTGCCTGGGAGCCCCAGATACAGGCTCCTAAACAGGTCACTCAAGCGCTGCCCTACTTTGGGAGGTCCTTGCGGTCACCTAGAATGGTGGTTTGCCAGCCTCCTTTCTCAAGGCCTCGCCTGTCGTCTCCGAGGCCGGAGAAGCTTCCGAAGGAGAACGTGCTGCGGGTGGGAGACACATCGAGGTGGTCCTCGTGCAGCAGGAACGGCACCCCCATTCTCCGCGGCCGCCTCTTCCCCGTGTGGTGCAGCGGGATGGAGCCTTTCCTCTCCCGGTCTTCTTTGCGGCTCTTGAACTAGCAGGGTGAAAGGGGAAGGGGAAGGCACAGGGCAAAGGAGAGGTTCTAGTTTGCTTCCCAAAGGGTTCCATGACGTGCCCTAAAATACAGGAAATGTTCTAGGAACAGGAGACCCAGAAAGTCACTGAGTACCATAAAATAGAGATGGGAGAAATCTCCACAACGTGTTTAAAGAGTGAAAGAAATGAAGCAAAAGTAACGTGACCCCCCCATGCCCTCCCCTGGGTCTTACTGCTGAGTTGGGCTAGAGGAATGGCCAAGCATGGCCCTGGGACCAGCCACATCAGGTCACCTGGGAAATTGTTAGAAATGCAGATTTTCGGGTTCAACCCAGACAAACTAGATCAGAAACTCAGAAGGTGAGGCTCAGCAACATGTGTTTAATAAACCTTGCTGGTGATTCTGATGCATGGCAAAATTGGAAAACCACTGAGTTAGAGCACAGAATCCCTGAGTCAGAGTCCTGTTTAGATGAGCCAGTATTTTCTGTTCCATTTTTTAAGATTGAGATCAATGGTCTCTGCCAGACAACTTCAAATGTGTACTGCTATTCATAAGGAGAGTGAAAAAAGATGCAGATCATGCATTGGTACAAAACCACTACTACTGCCGGTTAAGTTCAAGATCCATTATAAATAAGAGTTTAGAGTTGGTTGGGAAGCTTTTAAAATATACTAATGTCTGGGCCTAACCCTCAGCAATTTTGGAGTCAGGCCTGGGCACTTGAATTTTTAACAGCTGCCCAGAGATACTCATGTGCAGTCAGTATTGAAAACTTCTTTTTTCCCCTACAATGACAGGCATTTTTAGGAAAACTATGACCATTGCCTATTACTGCATGTCAGTGAAGATGGACATGGCTACTTCTTTAGCAATACTCTGAGCTCACACATAAGTCAATAATATGTTCTGTGTTTTCATCAACATAATGAATCATTTGAAAAACAGAAAGTGAAGCCACCATATATATCTTATTTTGCACATATTATTTTCTATTTGATTAGCTCCATGTTGTTATAAAAAAAAGAGACATGGAGTGGTAGATTCATTGGAGCATGAACTAATATTCTGTCAGATGCCCGAGCTTTGAGTTTGGACTCCACCTTTCACAAACTATCTGAAGTCTGTAAGACTTGGTCTCTCCCTCTCTCTCTGAACAGTAATTATGTTTATAGAGTACTTACTAAACGCCAATAACAGTAAGGACTTCAGATGCATTATCTCACTTAATCCTCATAACCTACTGAGGTAAGTGTAATATGAACACATTTTACAGATGAAGAAACTGACGTATGGTTTTGTAAACCACATATACCATTTAGAAAACTGATGCATTATCATTTGACCAGAATCACAGAGGTTGACAGTGGCAGAGCTAGAATTTGAGCGCTGATCAACTGACTCCCAAGTGTATGCTTTTATTCCTTTACACTAAAGACGCTGCCTGTAATTTCCCATCTGTAGGGTTCTAACTCTTTGTGGATGCTCAGTAAATGTTTGTTGAATGGAAACTTACACAGTGACTTAGTCATAAGGGGAAGTTGTGGCAGTAGTAAAACTAGTGGTCTGTTATAAAGACTTTTTTTTTTACTTAATTAACAAAGCTTGGTTGTTTTGTTGCCTTTAAACGAGAGATGACCTCAAGAATAAATGTTCCATGATAATCCCACCACTCTGAGAACTGCAGTAAGACTTGGTTTCTTCTGTGAAAAATGGGGAAAATAAGGATCTCATCAGATTGAATGAGAAACATTTATATCAAGTACACAATAAAATGAGACAGACCATACAAATGTATGTTACCATCATTGCTATCACAACTACCTCTGCCACCACACTACTGAAAGCACATTGTCAGCATTGAGCGTTGCAGCAACACTTAGAATGGGCAGCACACAAGTGCACAGAGGGACTTGTACAAGGTACAGAGATGCAATGGTACAGCTGGGAGCTGACTTCTCTTCCACAAGGTCCCTTTAACCACCCCACCCTGCAGCATGATCAGAAGCACCTCATGCCCTAGTGGTTTTTTTATTACCAAAATATCAAAAGTATAAGTGGCTCTACTCACCTTCTTAAAAATGTTCATGCCAAGGTCTGAAGAAAGATCTGGAACTGCAGACCTACGCAGATTGGTCAACGAAACCTTTGAAAAGGCCTCAGGACTGAGAGATTTTTCCTCTTCATTACACTTCATGGTGAGATCCTTAATAGACAATAAAGGTAGACTTAGTGACAAGGACTTAGGGCTTTATATCCAAATAAATACTGAGATGCCATGTTTTTAATAGAAATATGCCTACTGTGTTAATATCTATGAAATATTTATATTTGGACTTATATATCCAGACTTTCAGAATCCAAATCCTGCTACTGGGGAGATAAATTTATATTAATTATAACCTCTGCTTGAAGTTTTCAACAGTGAGACCATGAAGCTCCAGATTTAGGAAAGCTAAGAAAATAGGGATGAGATAGGTATCTTTTTCTCTTATTAAAAAATGTGGCTTTCCATTCAATGATTCACCAAAGGAGATATTTAATTTGGGCAGAATCAACTACTACTAAACCAGAGTGTATTTCCTTTACTCTCCGATACTACATTGCTCGTGTTTATTTTCAGAATATGCAGACATTTTTCAGACACAGTCAATTTACATCTAAGTAAACCCAAACAACTGGAACACACCGCTAATCATGTCTCCCTCTGCATATTCAACATGCAGCATAGATGAAAAAGGGGCAGGAAAAGTGTTCAAACTGATATAATGACATTAGTGTATCAAAACGTGATTTTCAGAGGATGTCATCACATCAATATACAATCATATATAATAAATAGCAAGATTATATATCAAAAATGCCTATTCCTAATGATGACAATAATGAGGCAATAAATAATTTTGAGTTATGCAAAAGAAATTAAATCATACTCAGTAAAACTCTAGTGTCACGCATTTTATGATATCAGTAATCAACAGATTATATGCAAGAACTCTCTATTAACTGGTGCTTTGATTATTGAAGACCCAATTTTCCATTATTCCGGATCAACGGAGGCTTACTCTACATTAGTGGGTGTAAAAGGCATTCAGATAACACTTCTTTGAATGGCGAATTAAATGCTAAAGAGCAGCAAAAGGGTGCAGCAGTACAAGACAGAAGGGCAAGGATAACAACATCACGGTAACCCCCAACCAAACAGTCAGGCTGAAATAAGTAAGAGCTGGATGCACAGAAGAAAAAGAGAATCTGTTATGACAAACTGTTGATTCCAATGACCATGGTCAGAGTCTCTCTTACTTGGGTTTTGTGGGTATTCACCAGCGAGGGAGCTGCCGCCACCATCGAGCTACTCCTGGGTCTGGGCAGGAGAGGAATATCTGGCTCTGGGGGCTTTTCTGGCTTCTCTTCCAACATGTGTCTCAGCCTTTGTAGATAGTACATCAGTGACCACTGCGTGCCTTCCTCAGACCAGTGGGGCTGGAGTAGGCAGCGAAGAACAGCAACATCAAAGTAGGTGGCATAGCGGGACCTTTGGCATGGAGGTATCACAAGAGAGACCCTGTTTCCAAAGGCAGAAAGATGAGTATGCTGGCACTCCTACATTCCAAGGGGTGGTACATGGCTTGTTGCTCTGCTTTTCTCATTTGTTCATTTACTCATTCAAGGAGTCTTCTACTGGTTAGAAGTTCACTCTAATATCCTCCTGACTGATCTCATTCCACTTTTGCTAGACACTACCCAGAAGAAGAGACATTGGAGAGTGGTAGAAATTATCCAGGTGGATGGAATTTCAGTGAGAAGGCATAATGCCTACAAAGGTACGGAGTTTTTAAAACATCATGAATTGGGGCGGTGTGGGAAAATCACAAGTAATTGATATAGTTGGTGAATAATCCGGGTGGTGGACAATGATGTGAACCTACAGACACAGATTAGGCTCAGATCATGATGACGATTAAACTGAGCTATCAGGTTTGACTTTTAGCTTGATAGAAATGGGGATGATAGTTGTGTATTTCATCAAGCTATTTTAATTTCAATTGTGATATTATGTTAAAAAGACAAGGAAACTGCAAGTACTAAACAAACAAAAGTTAAACTATGAGGAAAATGAAACCATTTTGAAAACTCAATTTACATATCTATGCAATTTAGCAAAACCAGTTTAAAAAATTGAGATATAATGGTTCTGGAGTTCTATTATTCAATTTAAACATATGACATATTAATTACTTAACTCATCAATTTAAGTGTACTACAAAATAGTTTTAAGCAATTGCTCAGCATAATAGATCATCTTAGGGGATATGAAGGTAAGTTAAGTTTAATTTCCTTGCCTTGAGGAACATATGGTCCTGTGAAAATGATAAACAATAAATATAAACTATAAATTGAGGACCCCTGGGATCCAGTATGTAATCATAAATCTTAACTGCCAAGTAAAATTTCTTCCTAAGTATAATTACTTTACAAAAGTAAAATTTTTGATTTCCTGCTACCAACTAGCAAATGGTGCTACCCACACATGAAGAGTTTAAGCAAAAAAAAAAAAGCAGCTGCTTAGAAAAAAAGAAATTTTCCTGAACTTCCCAGTCCCAGACCCATATTTTTAAAAATGAAGATTATAATCCATTATTGGTTCAAGAGACTAATTCAAAAGGATATGACTGCTATTAAAATGTTAACTGGAATAAAAATCATCAGAATGCACCAAATTGAGTTAAGGATTTGTGTGGTCAGTGAAACTTCTGTTTCACTTTGCATCTTTGTCATGTATCCTAAGTCCTTGGGAAAAATTTCATTTTCAGCTGAGAGATGGAAAAAAGAGGGTGACAACTCCAGAATAACATCAAGAGTTTATCAGGGGACTTACAGATAAAAGCAGCTTCTTGGGTGGCAGCAAAATGTAGATCACAGATCTCCACACCCAAAAAGGGATGGGACCTGTTACAGATAGCCAAGTGGCATGTGCTAACACAGATTGTTTGTAGTCACTGCTCTATGTGATTGTTAAAAGCTGTATAATTCAAGACAGTACCTATTTAACGGGCCCGCTTAGCTATGTAAGAATGCTCTCTTCAGGTGATGGGGGCCCACCCCTGCAGGGTGAACTGGCTTCCTGCCTAAGATGGTGTCGGTCACGTTAACACCAGAAATCCTTTTGCCTGACATGAATAAAATGTGTTTTTCACTGTGGGTTGCAGTAAAAAGTTCAAACATACAAACCCAGACAAGGCCTGGTGCCCTGTGAATCATTTTCATAGCCTTTCAACTTCCTTATTAAAGTAGTTGCGTTTCCCTGTCTCTACTGCCATTAGTACTGTCATTAGTGCCACGGTCTGGCCTGTTGAGGGGCAATTGCCTATGTACACAGTGGTGCTGAATGTCAATGATATCTTGTAGTCTAATAAGCTTGAACATTTTGGTTGACAAGTAGCAAACTGGTTATGTTAAAATTCACTCACATAAGGTGCTACAATACTAATTATTTAACTGACTTGGCAGTCACATGAAGAAGAGATGCTTTCTATAATCAGCTAAGTTCCCATAGATGCGATGCTACAGTTCATCTCTTTTCTGGGGAGCTAGAATGCTCTTTGGACATCAGCTAAGGGGCAACTTTCAATCCATCAGAAAATCCCACAGATTACCCTTCCAATCACTTCTCATCAACACCACAGACACCAACATTTCTTACTAGGCATCCTCCTAGCCTCATGGCCTTTCCTCTCCTCCCTCCACTCTGCACAAACCTGAAAAACTCTGCAAAATACTGAAAGTCTCAGCCTTCTAATCACAAGGTTGGTATTCCTGGAAACCCACCCCCAGCCTCAGGTACATTCCAAAGGTCTCCATTAGCATAACAGAAGGCACTTTTTCTTGCTCTCAGCACTTAGGAAATTCTAAGGGTTTTAGATCTTGCCAGTTTCTCATGGAAATGACAGAGACTAAATATATTTTATATTTCTTATTATAAATTACAATATCATAAATCCCAACCAAAATTCCAAAGGAATTTATCTCTAAAATCAATGCAACTGTTCTGAAATTTAACTGGATAGATGAATAAAAATTTGAATGTAATTAAGAAAGGTTTAAACAAGAGTGTGAAGAGTATAAACTTCCAAATACTGTGTTTCACAACACTATATTTAACCAATGTGCTACTAATTTGGAAATAAACAAGAGTCCAATGGTGTAAAATATGGAGCTACAAAAGATTCAAATATTTATAAGAATTTAATATGTGAAAAAGATCATGTATCAAATTAGCACAAAGGATATCTTTGTCAGTATGAACTGCCATAATTGACTTACTCCTCAGAAAAATTTAATTAGGCCTATATTCCCCAAATAAAATCAAGATAGACTAAGATTTAAATGCAAATATATGAAACCATAATAGTTCTAGAAAAATATTTTTGCTAGTTTTTATAACCATGGAGTAGAGAAGAACTTCATAATGATGAAAACAGAAGCACCTTGAGGACAGGCACAGTCAATTCATTCTCTGTATCTGTGAGTCTGTTTCTATTTTGTTTGTTAGTTTATTTTGTTCATTAGATTCCACATACAAGTGAAATCACATGGTACTTAGGTAAAGAAACTAAGCAAAGAAAAAAACTCATAGAAACAGACAAACAGTAGGTTGATCACAAGAGGGAAAGTGGGTGCGGGGAGATAGAAAAGGGGAAAGGGGGATAAATGGTGAAGGAAGGAGACTTGAGGTGGTAAACACACGATACAGCAACAGACAATGTATTATAGAATCGTATACCTGAAACCTATACACTTTTATTAACAAATGTCACCCCAATAAAATGTAATAAAATAAAAAAATGCATCAACTGACTGATTCCTCTCAACTTATCCTTTTCTAGGAAAACAGGATTTTTTTAAAGCAATATACTCTTGGGTTTATAAAGAAAAGACAAAGTATGAGGTTGGCTGGCTACCCGCTGGGTAATTTTAGGTTCCTCCAGTATGTGTGACAGTCATCTCACTTGTTATAAGAGCCTGTGAAAACTGTTGTTTTCTTGATGAGGCTGCTGTGATTAAAGCAGCTATTAGTAGTTCAACAGAATTATGTGTCCCCCATTGTACTAGCTGTCTTTACACTTTACTTTCTGCCCTGCACCCCAGTGTCCCCAAATATTTCTAGTTAATAATTTAGATTAGGGAGTTTCATAAAGTATATTAAATCCCTAGAGCAGTTCCATATAGTGAGATGCCAATGGACTACTTCCACGAGAATTCCAAGGACATAGAAAATATTCCAATTCATAGAAATGTAGACTCCAGACTCATTAACCAGAATTGCTGGGAAAAGAACCCAGAAGTCTTTATTTTAAACATCTCCAGGTAATGAAAATTAAAATAAATGCTCTTAATAAGATTGGAGAACAATTGTCCTAGAGAAACACATAATGCATGACTTTGTACTTTCTAAAAAAGATTTTATCTACTTATTTTTAGAGACAGGGGAAGGAAGGGAGAAAGAGAGAGAGAGAAACATCAGTGTAAGAGAGAAACATCATTCCTATGAGCCTTCGCCTTCCGCTGAGACCACACCATGACCAAATCCACTACCCAGTGAGTTCCCTGACTGGGAATCAAACCAGCGACCTTTCACTTCTTAGGGTGATGTCCAACCAGCTGAGCCACACTGGTCAGGGCATGTACCTTTAAGCTGACATTCACAATAATTCCTGTATGGAAACCCCAACTGGAATGACACGTTGACAGCTTTGTTCCCAGGGGTGGTAGCTGTCTATATGTCTTTCGCTACACACAAAATTTATTTGAGTGGAAGTAATTACTAACTGTGCAGTTGAGCCCACAGTCATTAACTACTCCCTGACAGACGGTACCAGTTCAGTGGGGAGGGACCACCCAACAGCAAGGCTCCACTGATACAAGGCTGTGACCAGACACTAAAAACGTGTCTATAACTTCACTGATCAAAAATTTTAAGTACATTTACATTTCCATTGCTTAATATTTAAAGAGACTTCATTTGAAACAATAATGAATTAAAAAGAGCATTTTGTAGCAAATATTTATGACCATTTAAATGTTATTCAAATACTAGTTTATTTGGCTTAAGTTATGAGCTATACAGAGGTGAGTAGTCAATAAAAACAAAAATGATCAATAAATATTTTTATTTCACATAAGACAGCATTATCAGAGGTAGTCAATGTTTCACTAAGTAACCAATAAAAGTCGTTTTTGATAATGTTAATCAAACATCTATCTAATTAACATGTGAGAGAAGTTTATAAAACTGAGTCAAGATGTTATAGGGACAGTTCATTGTGTGATAAGATAGAAATGTTCTTTCCAACTTTAATAACCTTTGATTCTATAAGTTATTTGGTAGAAAAGAATAAAAAAATAAAAATTTAATGAAAATTTTATTCTAATTGTATATGTAAAAATAAATGAGTACATATGCAAAAAATTAATGTTTATACCTAGCTAATTACCTCATGGATGATTTTCATTGTTAAAGAAATATACCTAGGGGAGAAGCTGCAAATAACTGTAATTAAACAAAAAAATTAAAAAAAAAAAGAAATATACCTTTAAAACTTTCATATGCTATAATTAGCATATACTTTTTTATATGCATAGAACAAATAACATATTATGACAAAAAAAAAAGGCTGTTGGAAAAGGTAAGAATTGCTTTAATCCATTTTCCAGGTAACTGTGACTTCAGGAAGCTAAGTTATTATTATTTAGGGTTGGACACGCTTTTAGAAGGCAACCAAGGCTGAAAAGCACTCTGGAAGTAATCTACTGGGGCAGAGAACTGTGGAAATCAGTCTTGACCCCATGTAGTATTTAATGAAGCAGAAATTAAGTCTATGCATGTAATAATTAAAGATGAAATCTCACATTAATTTTAACAAACTGCCTACCTGTTCATTGATCTCAGAGTTCAGCGAAGAGTTATGTTCAGTCAAGGTCAGGGCAAAAGAGATGATAAATTGGATTTGTTTGATACAAGCAGATAGATTTAGCCCTGGGATATTTACATTGCTTTGTTATTATAGTTCTTTTCATTTCTGATTAATACGTGAACTCCTCCAATGAAGATATATTAGCATTAGCATTTTCTGAAAGGTCTGCTTTGTGCATCATTTCCATGGCAACCAGCTAGGCAGGGAAAAGACCTAATTCATTCTTCTAAAGTGTCACCAATTTACATCTAATTCCCACATACATGTGCTGTGGGTGACTGTGTGAATGAATATATGTGTCAAAGAACGCATATACGTGAAAATGTTTGTGTGACAAAGATGGAAAAACAATGTCCTTCCACAAAGAGGAAACCTTGGATATTATAGTCAACTTTGTCTTTACAGGTAAATCAGATTGGGGCCATTAACACTTAGCTTCATCAAAGAAACAAATCAATTTATATTTATATTTTCAAATTCCCAATGCTTACTATGGTTGAGAAAAATGAAGTGAGATATATAAGCTCCAGAATATTCTATGACTTCAAGATTTCACCCCAATATTGTTTTTAATAATTTTTAAAAGTCAGACAGAAGCATAGTATTTGAGGTAAGAAATTCCTTGCACTTAAATAAAACTTTTTGGAATTTGTGTAGAACAGAATTAGTAAAGGAGGAATATGAGGATGCTCAATGATTGATATGAAGAAGACATACAGATAGAATCACAATAATCATCATGTATGAAATGATGGTGACCTTAGCATTATTCTTGGTTGTAGCCAGCTTCCAAAATAGGTCCCAGTGATCTCTGCCTGTTGGTAGTCACACCTTCATGCAGTCCCCTCTCCCTCTTTACCAGGGTTGGTTGGTGCAACCCATAGAATATAGCAGATGTGATGTCATGTCTCCTTGGTATTAAGTTATAAAAGACACTAAAGCATTTTTCTTTGTTTAACCTTTCCTTTCTGGAATAATGTGCTTTGGAGAAAACCAGTAGTGTCATGAGCAGCCCTGCAGAGACCTTGATGGGGAAGAACTGAAGCTTCCGCTCTCAGGTGAGCTGGAAGGCAGTCTTCAGCCCAGTCAAGCCTTTAGATGACCTCAGCCAGGGCCAACGTCTTGAAAGACCCCAAGCCACAACCACTTAGCTAGGCTGTTTCTGGGTTTGTGGTCCTCAGAAACTGTGTGAGGTAATAAATTCCATTTGTTTTATGCTGCTAAGATTGGGTGTAATTTGTTATACAGCAATTGATAGCTAATGCAAATTGAGCACCAGAATAAAACCTTAGATTCTGGAAATGATTTTGGAACCAGCCAATAGGCAGAAGTTGTAAAGACTCTGAAGTGTGTCAAACCATAAAAGCATCAATTGCCTTGCACGAATTGCTAAGAGAAGTCCTGAACTTTGAGGAGGCTACAGATAAGGGCTTAAGGAAAGTGAGAAGCATGTCATTGCAAGCCAGAAGAGAGAGGATCCTTGTTTGTCATGGCAGAAAGCTGTCTGCTATGATGTGGGAAGTTAAATGTGTTTAACAAACTAGGTGGCCTAACTACAGAGGTTTCCAGGGAGAGTGTTAAAGGTGCCTTCTGATTTCTTCTTGCTACTTACTGTAAATTGAGAAAGAAGATATATCAACTAAATAAATATCTGTTAAAAACTAATGAGCCAGGACTTAATGATTTTAAAAATTCTCAGCCCCTCCAGATGGGAAATAATGCTAAAATTAAGAAATGGCTTTGTAGTAAAGAGCACAGAACAAATAAAATAAGCTGTCTATTCTCAAGGGGTTTATAATCCAGTTTCACAGATTAACACACAATAATTAAATATAATACACTGCAGAATCATATATATGGTAACTACAAGTTCTAACAAAGTGGTAAGGGAGCATGGAGAAAGGGTCATAAAAGGTTTCATAGAGAGGATGTGCCCTTTAAACTGCACCTTGAGTGATGCGTAGATTTTGGCAGGGAAAAGAGGTATAATAGGCCTCCATATTCCATTTTGTTTATCCTAACAAAGGATCTTCTTGCTTGAGATATTCCAGAGTCACCACATCTAGACTTTCAACGGGGAGCAATCATGTATTTCAGTAAAATGCAAAACACATAACCAAGGTGCAGAATATGCAAAATAATTAACTCATCTATATGTATAGAGCAGACCCTGATTGATCTCTGAATCAGCAAGGAGGAACAAATCACTGACCTTGTCCTCAAAGTGTTTCTGTTTTAATTGGGTAAAATAGGCAAATAGTATGACTTTAATTTTATAGACTATATACAGATTGTATAAAAAAGGGGACACCTAGCCCAAGTTGGAGAGCTTAAACAAGTTTTTTTTTTTAAATTTTATTTATTTATTTTCAGAGAGAGGAGAAGGGAGGGAGAAAGAGCAATGTATGGTTGCCTCTCACATGGCCCTCATTGGGGACCTGGCCTGCAACCCAGGCATGTGCCCCAACTGGGAATCGAACCGGGATCCCCTGGTTCCCAGCCCGCGCTCAATCCACTGAGCTACACCAGCCAGGCAGCTTAAACAAGTTTTAATGGATGGATTCTTGAGTTGCATACTGGAAAATTATCATTAGATGAAGGAAGAAAAAGCAGTGCAACATGAGGAACAAATTATTCCCAAGTCAGAATTTGAAGGTGAGCATGGAGCATTTAAGAAACTCTAAGTAATTTGGCGGAGTAAAGAAGAAATGTGAAAAAGAAATGGCAATGCAGGGGAGGGGAAATGTAAGCCTGCACATGATCAAAGATTTGTTTATGCTTCCTAAGGAGTTTGAAATGCATCCTGAAATCTATGGGTGACCTCCGAATGTATGTCAGATAATGAAACAACACAATTAGATATATATTTTTGAGTCACTTTTGTAACAGTATATATGTAATGTATTAGAAGGAAAAAATGCTAAATGTAGAGATACCAGTTAGGAGCAACTGTAGAAATCCAAGGATCTGTACTAAGACAATGACTAAGTTGGAGAGAAGTGGGAGGTTATGTGAGAGTAAGAAGGCAGAATATAAAGGACTTGGCGTGGAGTGAACCTCATACTTTTAACTAGGATGTCTGAGTTGATAGTGATACCATCTACTGAGATAAGGAATATAGAAGAATGCACTTGGCTTTAGAGTGGCTGAGTTTGAGGTGCCTGTGAGGTACAGGAAGAGATGTTTATCACTCTCCTGATTACATAGGTATGGAGATCAAAAGAGTTATTTAGATTGAATATAAAGTTTTGAGAGTCCTCAACATGTAGCTAGTGTTTTAAACTATGGCAGTGAGTAAGATCACTCAGAGGGAGAGTATGGAAGGAGAGGAAATGCCAACAGTAGAGGAAAGCCATGGGAGAGAAGCCAAAGAAAAAGTCTGGAGAGGATCAGAGAGGTAACAAAACAAACAAACAAACAAACAGACAAGCAAACAACAAAAACCATAAAAGGCAATGTGAGGAAAGTCAAGGGAGGAAGTGTCGGAACAATAGTGATGCTACCAGATCCCGTCAGGTAGGATCTAAGTAAGGGGTGAGCTTCAGACTTATTGGGAGAGATCAGGGGAAATAACCAAAACTTTTCTTTTTCTAATAAAGGATCAAAGAGAAAAGAGGGTTCCATTAAAACATAACTGAGGAGATGGGTAGGTTGCTAGAAAAACTCAACTATTCTCTTTCTAAAGATCTACCTTCTCATGGGAGAGTAGTGATGGGTGTGGACCATGGAAATTTCTAATTTGAGATTAGACTCAAATCTAGCTTTTCTGCTTGTTAGCTGTGTGTCCTTGAATACTTCATTTAATCCCTATGCTTCAGTTCCTCATCTTTCCCCCCTTGATTGAGGATATGTCCATTGATTCTAGAGAGAGAGAGAGAGAGAGAAGAATTGATGTGTGAAACATTGATCACTTGCCTTCTGTATGCACTCCCTACCGGGGATCAAACCTGCAACCTAGGTATGTGCCCTGACCGGGAATCAAACTTATGACCTTTTGGTGTACAGAACAATGCTCCAACCAACTGAGCCACCTGGCCAGGGCTCAGTTCCTCATCTTTAAAGAAGGAATATTGTCTTTTTTGCAAGCTATTATAAAAATTAAACTCACTTATTCAATATCTTTCATTAAGGGCTGTGTGTCAAGCACTAGAGATAGAAGAGGGAGTTAAAAAGAACTGATCTCCCCTCTGCTTTGGATTTTACAGCCTGGAGAAAAAGATAGTTATGAGACAAATAGTCACATAAGTATATACATTATGAGTGCCATTTGTGCCATAAGAGAAAACAAGGAGTTCTGTGACAATGTTTAGCATGGTTGACCTCTCAAAATTTCTCTAGGGAGTAAGGAAATGGTATTTAAATTGAGTCTTGAAGGGTAAGGAGTTGGTTAAGTGAGGATACATGGAAGAACAATTCAGGCAGATGTATTAGCATACTCCAAAGCTCAGAGCTCAGGAGAAGTTTAGTGTGTATGAAGGTTTCACAGAAGGTTGGAGCTTAGTGCCTGGGCTGTGGGGAGTGGCACAGCATTAGACTAGAGAACTAGATAGCAGCCAGATGATGTGGGCCTAGAGGGGCATATCAAAGATTTTAAATTTTATCTTGATAGCAATGAACAGCCATTCCATGAGTGTGTATGTTCTGTATTGGGTGGCGGCGAGAGTGTGGAAGAGGAGACTGATAAGTGGGCTCTTTTAGCTCCATAGGCAGGAGGCGATGAGTGGCTTGATTGATGGTGGCAGTTTGGGGGATAGGTGGAGGAAGGCAAATCCAGAATGTTTTATATATGCTTTTTCTCTGCCTTCCTTATCCCATAAATTTATCACCATTCACCCAGTTGCTTAAGCCAAACACCTGTGTTATTACTTGGTCCCTTTCTTTTTCTCACTCCCCACATCCAGTCATGTCAGCTCCACTCCCAAAGTGTACCCCAAGTCCCCGCCTTTCCACCTGTACTACCACCACTCTAACCAAGTCAGAGTCTCTCCCACCTGGATCATTAGTTTCCTAATTAGTCTCCTAACTAGTCTCTGAATCCACTTTTAATTCCTGAGACTATTTTCCATAAATCATCTGGAGTGTTTAAAAAGTAAATTCAGTTATTAGCACTCCATAGCTCAGACAACCCCAATGGCTTCTCATCACATCTGGAACGATATCCAAACTTCTTACCATATCCTTTCAGCTCCTACGTGATCTGATCCTTCACAACGTCTCTGATTCCCTACAACTTACGCCTTTGCTCAACACTCTCTCGTCACAGTGGCCTTCTTGCTCTTCCCAAAACACACTGAGTTATTCCTACTTTCGAGCCTTTAGACTGGTTCCCTCTGCCCAGAATCTTCATCCCAGATTGTGTTGAGGTCTTTCTGAAGTTGCCTCCTTCATATGATTCAGTTCTCTGAAATAGAGCCCACCTTCCATCCTGTTGCTTTGCTTTTTGCCTTCACAGTCTAAAAGTAACTTGAATATAATTATATTCATGTATTTGATTACTCTTTTTTAGTCTATCTACCTTTTTAGAAAATGAGCTGTTTGAGCACAAGAATTTTGACATTGCTGCAATCCCAGTGTCTAGAAGAAACTTAAAAGACCTAGAAATGAGTAAATAAATTAAAATTTAGATAATGCTATAATTATAAAGACCCTAGTTCTGTTTTTGACATATTGAAAATGTCCAATAAAAGGTAGCTCCTATTGTTATTTTCCTTAGCCTGTGTCCTAAGTAACTATCTTTCCCCCAAACCTGATTGAATTGTGTCTTTGTTAATAAGTTATTATTGTCACAAAATAAAATGGGCGCTTTGGTGTCCATTTGTGTGGAGGGGTCACCATGACAGATACTTCTGAATAAGTGGAAAGCTACAATACAATGGGAAATGCCTGTACCTCTTCAAAAAGGCTGTGGTGGACACACTGGTGGTGGGCCCCTGGTTCCCACCTGACTGTGGTAATATCTTTTATAATCCTCTTCTCTTCCATGAGCATAGGACTTATGACTTTCTTAAAACCAGTAAAATGTGGCAAAGATGACAAGATGCCACTCTTGTAATTAAGTTATTTTATATGGCAGTGGTGGTGAGAGGTCACTCCGGTGATTATATAATAGTATAAAGACTCTGCATTAGCAGACTGAAATTAGATAGGATTTCTCACCCTTGCTGGGTTTGAAGAATAAGCTGCCACATTGTGAGTTGGCTTATGAAGAGATCTACGTGACAATGAACTGTGAGTGCCCTGTAGGCAGTGAGAGCAACCACCAGACCATAGCCAGAAAGAAAACAGGGACCTCAGTCATGCAACCACAAGGAGACGAATCCTGCCAATAACCTGAGGAAGTTTGTAAGCAGATCTTCCACACTCAAGCCTATGATGAGACTGCAGCCCATCCTGACATCAGGATTTCAGCCTGGCAAGACCCTGAAGCGGAGAACACAGCTGAATTGTACCTGGATTCCTGGCATATAGAAGTTGTGAAATAATATATATATGTTGCTTTAAGCCAGAAAGTTGTAATTTGTTATACACCAGTAGAAAACTAATACAAGAACAATAAACAGAAGCTACAGAAAAGCAAACTTTAGTCAGCTATAAGAAGGACATTCCACTAAATACAGCCATCTAAAAATGAAATGAGCTTCATCTGAGAACACTAAATTCTTCATTGCTGAAAGTGTTAAAGTGGTTAAATGCTGTTAGTACATCAGATTGGATTGGTTATCCTCATGGGTTCCCTTCACATTAAAAACGATTTTAAGTTCTTATCATCACCATTGATCCGGTACTATAAATCGTGTGAATAAACACAAACAATCTGTCTATATAACTAAAGTTTCTGTCAAAAATTCATATTCTTAACCAGCAGAAGATCATTCAACTAGCTCACTTGCTTTTCAATTTGAAAATGAAGACATGAAGATAAACAACTATTTACATGTTATTTTTGAAAAGTACAACAAAGTATTTTGGTTAAAAAGCAATTATATTCATACAGCTCTATGCTTCCAACAATTCTAAGAAATCTTTAAAAATACTATACCTATGTAGCCTGGTTTGGTGTGAGAAGGTAGATCATTAAAAAAATTACCAAATAAAAAGACAAGCTAATACTGAGAAAAAGTATTTGTGAAGTTTAGGCAGAAAGTCTGAACAGACATTTCACTATAGATATACAAAGAGCAAAGAAGCTCATAAAATATCCTTAATACTATTAGTCATTAGGGAAATATAAATTAAAACCATAATCAGTTTGCACTTTAAACCCAGTAGAGTGGCTGCCAAAGATAAACAGAAAAGATGAACTCATTCATTTTTGATGGGAATATAAAATGGTGCAGCCATTTTGGAAAGCTGGCAATTTCTTTAAAAACTAAACAGAAATTGACCATATAATCCAGCAGAACTGAAATTCCTAGGACTCTACCCAACAGAACTGAAAACATACGGCCACCCAAAAACTTGTAAGTGAATGTTCACAGCAGCATTATTCAAAATAGGCAAAAAGTCAACACAACCTAAATATCTTTCAGCTGATGAATGGATAAACAAATATATCCATACAAAGGACTACTTTTCAGCAATAAAAAAGAATGACATATTTGTACATGCTATGATGTCAGTGAAACTCTAAAATATTGTGCTAAATGAAGGAAGCCAGATGCAAAAGACCATACACAGTATGATTCCATTTATTTGAAATGTCCAGAAGTATAACTATAGAGAAACAGAAAGCATATTAAGAAATCATCTGGAGTAGGGTGTGGGGATGCGAGTGACTGAAAATGGGCAAAAGGGATATTTTTGGATGGTAGAAATATTCTAAAATCGGATCACTGTGAAAGTTGCACAATTCTGTGAATGTGCTAAAAATCATTAAATTGCACACTTAAATGGGTAAATTTTATAGTATATAAGCTTTAGCTCAATGAAACTATTTTTAAAATATCTCCTTTTAAAATAATATCCACTAGAGAGTAACCTCATTTGAAAACAGGAACCTACACATGGCCTCAGGGTCTCTCACCCAGGGGGTGGATCTTCCGATTGGGCACAAAGGCAAACCTCACGAATCCGGGCTTCCCTCACGTCCGCATTCGTAACCGAAATGTGTACAAAGGACAGACTTTTCAATTCTCTGTGAGCACTTTGGAAGCATCCCCTTCAATACAATGATCTCCTGGTGTAAAGTATTTTCATACATTAAAGCAGATCCTTTTACATTCCCACAGCACAATCTTTTGATGGATAGGATCACTTGACTTTCTGCATTTAAATATTTAAAATATTATCTACTTCAGCTATCTCGTGAAATCAGACATGTCTTTCCACCTCCACTCTATGGTTTGTTTAAATGAGAGCCATTCTTAACACTCTTCTGGAAATATTAATGTAATTATACCCTAACCAAGAATATATATACAGCATGCATGTACACATTCTAAGGAATAGAGGCTATACAAGAAACTAAAAATGAATTTTTAGTTTTTCGTGACTCAGGATACGTTTTTGTCCTTAGCATCATGTACCTGGAATGCGATGGACCTCTTTCCTGGGAAGTTTGGGAGGACAGACTTCCATCAAAGGAGCTGCCTCGGTGGCAGCCTGAAGTGGTGGTCTTGGGTGAGATGGAATCTGACTGGAATGTTTCACAGACCACCTGGAGTCCCTTTGGGAGGTGAAGAGAACAGATTAATTTTTTTCTTCAGGTATACCTTCTAAAGTCGGCTATCATATTACATATATCAATTTTTACATTAAAAATTGCAGCGTAGCTAATTATAATGTCACAGACTAAGGAATTTTGCCTTCGTCTAACAGAGAGTAGAAACAGGCTTCAGGAGAGCACTGTTGTCATTCTAATAAGCACTAGGCTGAGGACTTTCATAGACTTTATTTCATTTTTCCCTTGATTCAGCTCCTTTTCACCCCCACACCCAGTATCCATAGGAGAAGAGTGACGAATCAACGATTCATCAAAGACATGTCGATACAGAGGTGGACCGAATGGAGTCAGGAGGCTGAAACCAAGCAACAGGCTAGTAAGAGCTGATCAAATAGAAGCCAGACGCGAAAATGGAGTGCAAAGTTCAGGTTTTTCCATCACTCATCAGAGTAGGGATGTAATATATGTTTTTCCAATTGGACACGATGATCTTTATTATGAGCCAAGAGTCAGAGGCTAGAACGGCATGCCCTGTATATTGGACACAGTGCTTCACTAGTGGAAGGGGTAATCAGCGTCACTTAAGAGAGGTGATGCCAGGTGGCCGAAGGCACAGAGAACCAGGGAGAGGAGTTTGGTCTTGAGGTGACGGATCCACTATGGGTTCCTAAGTCAGATGGGCCATGATGAAAGGATGACACCGTGCACATATCAATAATAACCCTCTGTGGAACGGTGAGTTGATAAGTGATGCATTAGGAAGATTAGTCAGGTATGACTAACTGATGTTTATGTGCAGCAGGAGAGGCTACAGGTAGAAAATTGAACTAGGTGGTTCAAGCTGCAATCTAGTTATAAGGACCTGGATTTAGAGGGTAGAAGCAGGCATAGAGACTAAAGAGCACATCTGAGCTACAAAACAAAATATACATATGATTTCTCAGCAAAAAATCAAATAAAGAGAATTAAGGAGAATGAAATATGTTTATGTATTTCATTGTATCTAAGCCGTGATCAGTTACAACACACCATTATTTTATGTTCAATTAAGGGGAAAAAAAAACAGTGAAACAAACCAGTTGGTGAAAGACAAATACCATATGATTTCACATATTAGAGGAATATAAGGAACAAAATCAACTAATGAGTAAAATAGAACCAGGGGCATGGATATATGGAACAGACTGACAGCTGTAAGAGAGAAGGAGGGAGGTGGGGACTGATTGAAAGGAGGTGAAGGGATTTGTCAAAGTACATATACGAAGGACCCATGGACATGGACAATGGTGGGAGCTGGCTATGGAAGTGGGAGGTGGACTGGGTGGAGGGGGACGAAAGAGGAAAAGAGTAGGACAACTGTAACAGCATAAACAATAGAAAAACAAATATTTTATTTAGAAAAAAGAAAAACAAGAAAAAACCCAGCACACTTCTTATCAAGGAGGACTTTTTATTTTATACTTATTAAAGGGGCTATCTTGGACACATGCAGGCATAACTTTTGATTATATACCCATCTTATGTATATGTCAAAAGGAAAATATAAGTACAATAAATTGGGTAGGTATTCCTAACACTTTTTTACATTTAGAAATTTCAACTCAGAGTGGTTGATATATGTTTTTCCATAGAATGACTTTCTCTATGTGAAGACTGTTATTTTGTAAGAGAATGTTCCATTATTCCCTCTGACATATTCTTCCAAGGCCACTAACCCTGATTCTTCAAGTTCAGATGCTGGAAATGACCAAATTCATGCTGCACAACAATGATAACTATATTAAGACTGCTGCTGAGCAGGGAGGTTGTAGAAGCTAAAGATCATAAATTACAATCAACTTCAAAGATGTTAAAACTGAAAAAAACACATCTTAGAAGAGATAAAATATAGCATCTAAATCACAGTGTCTGTATTTAGCAATTACTCAGTAAATAGTGGATATCATGGGACTTGGCAATTTCCAGTTTGGAGGGTATAAAGCACAATGATACCCCTAGCAGTAATACTCCATCATTTGAAAAGAGGATCCCTTTTTGATGGAAGTGAGCAAATTTTATTTCATGCATGTCGAATTGGAAGTGAAGGCAGGTCATATGAACACGAGCTAAGTTAGTGGAAGTAGCTTTGAACTATTCTTGCCTTCATTTCTTTCTTTTTCAAACCAAATAGTGAATGACAAATTTGCCTTGAATTACATTGTTTTATTGTGCATCTTCTGTTTCATGTGTATTAGTCTTGATTTCTCATTAAACTTTTAGATTCCTTAAAGGTGGGGTGGTATCTTATGACTTTTTTCTACTCCCTCCTCCCTACCTGCTAAAGCACTATTGCACCTATGTTCAAGTTGCCTAATAAATATTAGGGGATTCAATAATTGACTGAGAACGAGATGATACTTTAGTTAACCTGGGATGAATAATGATAATGAACATTTAATGTTACATGCCAGCCATTGAGATAAAGCCCTACTTACTACACACTAGCCATTGAGATAAACCGATAGTTGTACACTGTCTTGTTCCAGCAGCGCACCCACATTTCTGGGGAGTGCATACAATTATTTTCCACATTGACAGATGGAAAACCTGAGGCTATTTAAAGTTTCACAGTGAGGAGCCGGCACTGAAACCAAGTTGTATCCTTACAGAACTTAGGTGTTACCCTTCACACTTCACTGCATCCAAGGAATGGCTGCCCCCTTTCCTCTCGCGATTAAAATCAACTCACCTCTCCATGTCTCGTGTCCTGATTTGGTGATTCACAGGTCTGACTCTGACTGTTAATAGGAGAGCTTCTCTTAGCTGCAAAGATGGAAGAAATTCTATCACAAATTTTATAAGTTCATTTTATTTCATGAGTTCATTTTATTTTCAAATAAAAAACATTCTAACAGTTCATTATCACCTTAAAAAGAAGACATGTAATAACACATATTGTAAGAGAAATCGCATAACCAATTCAAAAATCTTAGCATTTCTAAATCGTTCATCTAAATCTCTTCATCTAGTCTGTCTGACTCACTAGGTTAAGTGCTAAAAAGTTGGTAGTACTAAAAACAATAATAGTTAACATCTGCATGGTACTTAATATCTGCCAAGTCCTGTTATAAGTGTTACTTATCAATTTATTTAACCCTTAAAGTAATTATATAATAACATATGGTATATTTCAGACCAATTTTACAGAAGACATAAGGCACAGCAAGTTTAACTTGCCAGAGGTCACTTGACCCTTGTATAAGCTTCCAGCCCAGGTTATCTGGCTCCAGGGTCTGTGTTCTAGTGACCACAATAAGCTGCCCCTGAAGTAAGATTCAGACCAGTTACATCTTTACCTAATGATGGAGAACAATGGGAAGTTAGGACGGCACCGCTCCATTCAAATTATGAGTAAACCGGTGCTGAGAGGAAGGTGATTTAGCAACTGCACAAAGCAAGAGACCGGGGGAGTGTCAACCACGTGCCATTGCTTTTTCTTCTGGCCATGTTGTCTAAGCTGAGCTTCATTCGCCCTCAGATGCCGGGCACCATGTCAAGTGCACAGGGGTCAGGAAGAGGGAAAAGGAACCCACTCTGGATATGATCCAGAAGCAAAGGGAGGGTAAAGCAAAGAGCCCACTATTCATCTGGACATGAATTCTTAATCGTTGTTGTACATGTGTTAAATTACAGTTTAGGTACAAGGAGAGACAGAGAGGGAGGAGTGGGACGGGAGGAGGGGGGAGAGAGAGAGACGGAGACAGAGAAAACCTAAATTTGAAGTGACTTCTACGTTTATATAAGAAAGTGATAGGTCTTCAAATAAATGAAGAAAATGTTTTTCTTTAGTAAGTATAAAGATACAGCTTTTTCAGTAATAGTTTTGTTTTACTATAGCATATTTTATTTTTCTTTGTGTTATTTACACTGTTTTCAGTTTTTAAAATTTTTTTATTATTCAATTACAGTTGTCCCTATTTTTCCCTCATTACTCTCCCCTACCCTACCCACCCCCCACCTTCCACATTTAATCCTTCCCCCACCAAGCTGTCTTTGTATTTTCACTTTTTTAACCTCATACATCTGTCTTTACTCTCAGATTGTTTTAATCAAATGAAGTTAACCTCATTCCATCCACGGAATCTGAAGGAGATCACTCTGGCTATGACATCTTTACTTATTTAGTTTCTTGATGTTTAAATCACCAAGGTTTACTCTTGATTTTATAGTTTATTTCCATAGTTAATGTATTTTGTACATGTAA
>PVJI01019885.1:0-30121 GCA_004026765.1 Micronycteris hirsuta
AGTTTGTTGTTATTTTACTGTTCATATTTTTGATCATCTTCTTTTTCTTAGGTAAGTCCCTTTAACATTTCATATAATAAGGGCTCGGTGATGATGAACTCCTTTAACTTGACTTAATCTGGGAATCACTTTATCTGCCCTGCCCTTCCATTCTAAATGAGAGCTTTGCTGGATAGAATAATCTTGCATGTAAGTCCTTCCTTTCATGATTTTGAATACTTCTTTCAAAGTATTCCTTGCCTGCAAGGTTTCTTTTGAGAAGTCAGCCGATAGTCTTGTGGAAACTACTTTGTAGGTAACTGTCTCCTTTTCTCTTGCTGCTTTTAAGATTCTCCCCTTATCTTTCATCTTGGGTAAAGTAATTATGATGTGCCTTGGTGTGTGCTTCCTTGGGTCCTGCTTCTTTGGGATTCTCTGGGCTTCCTGGACTTCGTAGAAGTCTATTTCCTTTGCCAGATTGGGGAAGTTTTCCGTCATTATTTGTTCAAATAAATTTTCAATTTCTTGCTGTTCCTCTTCTCCTTCTGGCATCCCTGTGATTCGGTTATTGGAATGTTGAAAGTTGTCCCAGAGGTTCCTACGGCTCTCCTCATTTTTTGAATTCTTGTTTCTTCATTCTGTTCTGATTGAATGTTTATTTCTTCCTTCTGCTCCAAACCATTGATTTGAGTCCCGATTTCCTTCTCATCACTGTTGCTTCCCTGTATATTTTGCTTTATTTCACTTTGCATAGCCTTCACTTCTTCCTCTATTCTGTGACGATACTCAATAATTTCTGTGAGCATCCTGATTACCAGTGTTTTCAACTCTGCATTTGATAGGTTGGCTATCTCTTCATTGCTTAGTTCTATTTTTGGAGCTTAGTTCTATTTTTGGAGCTTTCATTTGGGCCATATTTTTTTTTGTCTTGACACGGCCTATTACATAGTAAGGGGCAGAGTCTTAGGTATTTGCCAGGGCGGGGCAACCCACTTCTCTGCTCTATGAGGTGCTGTATGTGGACGAGGGGTCAGAGTGGGAACAATGCCACTTGCTCAGCTCTCTGTTGGCTTTCAGTCACTTCTCCCACTACCCACAAGCAAATTGGGTCCAGGTGGGTGGGTCTGTGTATTCTAGGACCCTGTGGGTCTCTCCAATGAACTCTACTGTGAGGCTGGGGGTTTCTCCTTCTGCCACAACCCCCATAAGTTTTTATAGCCAGAGGTTTTGAGGCTTTATTTCCCTGCCCTGGAATCCTGGGTTGCCTGGTCTGTCTTCTCCCCAGTTGTTCCTCCTGTTTTATCTGCACAAAAATGTGGGACCACCAGCCACTGCCTTGCCATGCATCCTCCTCTCCCCGGCTGTCCATCTCCACCCCTCCTACCGGTCTGGATGAATGTTTCTTCTTTAACTCCTTGGTTGTCGGACTTCCATACAGTTTGAGTTTCTGTCAGTTCTGGTTGTTTTTTGTTTTTAAATTTGTTGTTGTCCTTCTTTTGGTTGTGTGAGGAGGCAAAGTATATCTACCTACCCCTCCATCTTTGCTGAAAGTGGCCCACCATGTCTTGTATGGTGTTGTACCAGTGCTGATATAACAAAGCAAAACAACACAGAAAACAAAACCCACACAAGAAAAAACACCCCCAACAAAAATAGCAAAATCAGTGATAAAAGAGCAAAGAATAATAAAAGTGGATAAATAGAATATTATAAGAAAAAAAGAATATAAGACCTAAGGAAAGATAAATGATTGTGAGAGGATAAAAAGAGGAGAAACAATCAGAGTAAGGAAAAGGAAACAAGTAATCACCACAAAAAAACAAACACAGAGAAAAGAGAAACTTTTTTTAAAATAAGAACATGAAGGAAGAAGGCAAAATGGAGTAAAAAAAGAGTAAAATACAAGATTTGAAAGTACAAAGTAGAGAAAAATAAGAATAAAATTGAAGGGAAAATGATACAGAGATATGCAAAAGAAAAATAATGAAAAAGAATGAAGGAATTTGTATCAGCATAGTGTAGTGCTTGCCTGCTGGGTTCTCCCTCTGGATACAACTCTGATGTTATCTAGAGTTAGTGCAACCCAATGTCAAATGCTGCCCAGTCTAGCCCTAGGCAGCCTATTCAAAGCTATAAGTGATCCATAGTTTTTGGCTGTCTCCTTCAGGCTTGGCTGCCTCTGGGATGGGCCTTGCTGCTCTGTAAGTCTGGTTTTTTATCAGCACTGGGCCCAGGGATTGGTCAACTAACAACTAAAGGCACCACCTCCACCTGCCTCTGCCTTCAGGCCTGCCATTAGTCTTAGTTTACGCACTGACCCATCTGTTTCTGAGAAGGCATCTGGTAGAATCTGAAGGATGGGACCCCTGGATCTCCTATGAGAGGTGCCTTTCAGACTCTGGGGAAGATGGTGAGTATGTTCACAGTTGGAGTTTGTCCCAGATTATTTCCATGAACTTGGCAGGGCAAAGCCCCTAGTAGGATAATGGGTGGGGCCTCCAGATCCCAGAATTTGGGTCTGCTGGAAACCAGATGGTGTTCCTCTCTGGTGAGGGAGAAGTGCCAGCCAGGTTCCAGGGAACGTGTATGGAATGGCTATGCCCTAAAGCCAGTCTCTATCACCCCTGAGTCTGCCTGTGTTGCTGTTTCCTCAGCAGGGGATAAGATGCAAGTTGGGGGAAAGTAAGAAAGAAATAAAAATTTAAAAATAAATGTAAAAAAAAAAAGGATGCTGGTGGGGCAGGCAGGATTCCAGAGGGTGTAGCCGGACATCCAGTCAAGATGGCAGCATAGGCAGACATAGCTTTCCTCTTCAAACAACCACATCAAAATTATAGTGGATGTGGCAAGTAAGATTCTGAAGGATAGAGCTAGGAGCCTTCTCAACGCTGGAGCAAGTGGTTTCCCACAGGGTGGAGTAATTGTTTTTCACCTGGGAGGAGATTGCCCTTCTCAAGAAATATGGTTGCTGGGGTAAGGTATTATATCCTGGCATGGGGAACCCAGCAGCCATTCCCTGGCACCTCTCCCCCGAGCCTGGCACTCCAGACTGTGCTGCCCTTCCTTTGCCTAAGCTTAAGGTGAGTGGCTCAGAATGCAAAATCCTGTGAGTTTGCCCTTTAGGACAAAAGAAAAGAAAAAAATAAAAAAGTGGCTGTTTCCAGTGGGTTCCATCTTTCTCTGGAGGGTAAAACAAAACAAAATAAAACAAAACAAAAAAAAAGATGGTTTTTCACCACTGGATGCTGTGTAGGTAGGTGATCCCAACACTGGTGGTCTGGGCTTGGGAGCCCAGTCTGAGGTCCGTGCTTCACTCCTCACTGGGGAAAGCTCTCACAGCTGTGCAGCTTGGTCCACATCCATGAAAGTGGTGCTGGGCCCTTTCACATCCCTACCCTTTCTACTGGTGATTTCTGCCCTTCATTGGTTACGTAGCTCCTCTCCAGGTAGTAATCAGTTGTTTATTTTGGGTGGATGTTCCCCTCTTTATTTTCAGTTTGGTTCTGGGAGGCTGTGCGAGATAAAGTCTCCTACTCCACCGCCATCTTGCCACCACTTTACGCTGAATTTCATTTTCAAAATATAAAATATGCCACTAGGAGGCAGTGTTGACATATAGTTTTTCAAGCACATCTCCAATATAATTCCTTTACAAGGGAATGAGAGTCATCTGTAATTGTGTTGACAATAAAATTCTTTCTTAATAAAAAAGTAAGAATGATTTGTTTTACAATGTTTTGTATGGCAATAAAGTTCTGAAAAGCATATCAAAGGGGCAACCACCTTATATAGTAATAGAACAGTAAGTCAAATAAAAGTGTCTATCATCTATAGCATTCATATTGAATCCAATTTGAGGGTTACAAATGATAGATAGCAATTTTGTAAAAAAAAGGAAATGTCATGTATTCTTTTCTAATTTCACTTCAGTCATATGCAGCCTCTGAGAGTTGTGCTGCTCTGGCCCCATTCCTGTGCATTGGGGGATGAGGGAAGGATTGCTAAGTATCTTTGTAAGAAAATTCTGGAAATGTCTTTTCCTTTTAAATACTGCCTTCTCCTTTAAAACTCTAGCATACTTGTGAAGGAGGAAGATAGTTTTTTTTTGTTTTTTTTGTTTTTTTTTTTACTTCGTGGATAAACTGAGGTATAGAGATTTCATACAGGACTTAGCAAATTATAGAATGAAAATAAAAATCAAATGCAACCAAGATAGTCTCATTGCTCTTATATTTTAAATGAAGAAGAAATTATAATTTCAAAAAAGCTAACCAATCTGAGAATGTTTAGAAGGCAACATGAACTCTTTCCCAAGACATGAAGAGTAACTACGTTCACTCTAATGGTCTTGCATCTTCAGACTTGACCTCTCATGAGAGAGTAGATATTATCAGGTAAAAACATATTTCTCAATCTTGTGAACCTGGATAGAGTTTGGAGAATTTGTTTTTTTAAGCTAACAAAGTAACACACACTTGTTGCTCCTCAGACTGACTTACTGGAGGCATTTAGGTGGATTCAGTTTTGAGGAGAATGGAGAGGGTCTGGATACCAATCCCTTCTCACCCTCTCCCTGTTGGTTGGTATGTTTCTTAGTGGTAGAAATGGACCAGCAAATGGAGAACAGCTCTGGAACTCTGAGATCAGGACTCTGGGCTTTGGATATTTGTTAACAGGTCCCGTATTACTGATCTTCTAAGAATAAACTTCAAGAAGTGGGAAGTGTCCCATAGCAGTGTTTTTCAAACTGTGAGCCAAAACTCATTAATGGGTCATAAAGTCAATTTGGAGGATCTCAACCAGCACGTTTTATTACTAAAATAAGATGGAATACAAAGTATAGGAATAGATCATACATTTTATTTCAATGGTTGCATAGTATGTGCTTTACTGGGTCATTATGTAAATTGTGTTTCTTGCTAAGGGTCACATTCCAAGGATCTTGGAAGTTACTTCCCTATATCACTTTATCTGGCCCTGTCTGGTTGCTGAGCCATATGACAGTTCATGTCTAATCCTTACTAACCTGCAAACTTCTTGATGTGGGATTAATGTCCGAATTACTTTTCCTTGGCCACAGCAATTTCCTTAATACATTATGCATGGTGGGTGCTTAGCAAACCTGCTTAAGATTTACTTTGTACTTGTTTCGCTTCTGAGGAAACTTCTAAAACCTACTTTTAAAACTTTCAGGTGCTATTTGTAATTCTATTCTGTTCAGCTCATACTGATTTTACGTGTAGGCTGGTGTTAATACAAGCATTGTTATTTTAACCATCTTTTTCTTATTTCTAAGGACTGTGGCCCAAGCATAGAAGAATTCACAAAATTGGGTTCCACTGAGGTTACTATGCAGATTTGAATTTCTGTTTTTCAAAGAGCTCTTTCAGCTGCTGCTCACTTGTGGCTTCCTTCTGCTGCATCAGCTCCCTTGTTCCTTTGGTCACTCCCCAGGCATCGGGCTTTGACATTGAAGGGTTGTAGGGCCTGCCTGATGCTATCCGAAGATTCTCCCAGTATTCCTTCCTCGCCCTGGGTGAGCAAGACACACATTAGACTCCTCCCTGAGTGTCGATCCCTGTGTCACTGAGCTAGAGTACTTCCATGGCGCCATCTTCGCACTCTTGAGACTAGTCCATTCTGTACTACATCTTTTCCGCTCAGAATCTGTGGGTCTAAAATTACTTTCAATTTCTTCTTTTTAACATATGCATAGGGATCAAAAGTTAAGAATTAGAATAGGGACATTTTCTATCTGACTGACCCTACCTCCCCATCCTCATTTTCTGCCACTCTATGCAGGAACCGGCTGAGCCCACATTTACTGTTCTCCCCCAAACCATATCACTGCTGTACCTCTCACTCCATGGATCCTGCCTCCTTCTCCTTTCTTTCTCCACTGTCTCCTCTAGTCCAGGCCTCATCACCTCTGGTATTCCAGCAAAGGCTTCCTCCCAGGTTCCCCAGTCTCAAGGCTATTAATCCTTGCTAACTGGCAAATCTTGTCATGGACCACTTGTGACCTTCCCGGCTCATCACTGCTTTGGGGATGAGTTCACACTCAGCTAGTGAGCATAAATAAAAGGTTGCCTCCTCTTCTTGGCTTGTGTCTTCTATCAAATTCTGTCTCTGATATTCTTAAGCTTCTAGTTTCTCAATATGCCATTCCCCACTGGAATGTAAACTTTGAGGGCAAAGACCTTTTCTGTCTTATTCACCACTCTCTTCCCAGCTCCAAGAATTGTATTTGGCACAGAACAGGCACTTAATTAATATTTGTTATACTTAAGTTATACTTAAATCTTAAACAATCAATGGATTCAATGTTAGTGTCCACCACGTGGACGGTGCTTTCTTAGATCATGAAACCGTATTTCATTGCAAATTATGTTATTTACATTGTATATTCCTAAAGCCTTCTCTAGAAATCACTCCATAAGGTTGTTTTACAAACATCTCTGTGAGAGAATTTAAGGAGGATAATGGACTCTTTCCCATCACACAGCAAGTTAGCTGTAGTCTTTAGAATGAACTCACTTGGACATATTCATAATCTCCATGAGTTGGGTTTGGCAAATAGAGTTTAAAGGTGCTTACCTGGCTCTAATCCATGGTTTGGTGTGCATGTCCAATCCACTTCCCCAGCTGCCATGCTTTTCTGAGGCCGGTGGCAAAAAGCCCCTTTCTGGGGCCAGCTCCTCTGCAATTGCCCTGATGTGGTAGGGCTCGAATCCACAGCACCCACCTATGTACCTGACCCCCAGGTTGTAGGCCTCTCTGGCGTATTTCTGAATATCCCACCTGGTTGCAACCCTGGGCTCCAGTCCTGCAATAAATGGCATTATGCTCAAAATCTTTTTAAAAAAATATTTAAAATGGACAACTATAATTAAGTACGTAATCTTGAATAAGTGAGTTAAATAATTTGTCAATATTTAATTCTTAACTTTTCAAAGCTGTTAGCTACTTTGTGTCTATATATCCAGTTTCAACTGCTGTGATAGCCGGCCTTTAAGATGAACCCTCTTTGACATTCTCGTCCTTGTGTAGCCCTCTACTGCATTATATCAGGTTGGTCTGCAAGACCAATATAATGCAGCAGAAGGTATGGTCCCTAAAGGAAACAGAGTAAGGTATGAAGACCTTAGAATGGAATAGGACACTGGCCATGCTCTGGCCCCACTGATATCTCTGGGCTTGATTTTCAAGGTAGACTCGTCCCCATTTCCAAAACATGCTAAAGGACTTTCCTCTCTGCCTAGACTGCAGGCATGCCCTCACTTCATCTGCTTGGTCTCTTCATTCAAATTTGCCATACAGTAACCCAGTGATGGTATCTTCTCTCCACTCTCAAACCCTGGAGTATCTGAGCAACATTGCCAATAAGAGAAAAGGATATTGGAGGTAATTGGTTCTAAAGGTCTTATTTTTCTGATGAGAAAATTAAGATCTGGAGGAACTAGGGAATTTTGCAAAGGTTACACAACTCGGCAACAGGGCTGGGACCAGAACAAAAATCTTTGCCAATCCCGCCCATAACGGCATTCTTTTTACCAACCAACACACACGGCTAACTGGTTGTCTGTTTAGGTGTTGATTCAACTTTGATTTTACATTTAAGTTCAGAGGTCTTTTTGCTTGCCGGTCCCTTCTTTTCCTTCTATGACTATCTAATATCAAGGGATTTATGGCCGCAGGGAGAAAATCTGGGCTTAAAGAGATAGGAAGACATTTTTACTGTGATAAACCTCTCTAGCCATAGATTTATTTGGAATTTGTCAAACATAAAGACATTGAGACAGTATAGACAATAAAATGTCTGTCTTACCGAAGGGGAATTCTGGCAGATCGATAAATCCCTGTTTGCCGCAGTCGGGAGTGTGGTAGGCCAAGGGCTGAGTCATCAGGTGGGCTTTCAACCCGGCAGCCTGCAGGCCTTCTTTCATGAGCTTCACTGTTTGCAGACTAATTGTGGGGTCAAAATGGCAGTTCACACCAATGATGGAAGCTCCTGCAAGAGAGAACATTTTAGCTTTAGGGATTTACGAGATACCAGGAGGCCCAACTCTCCTCTCTTAATCAGGGAGCTTTTATTTGGAACAGTGAATTTGAAAGTATAGCATTTGATCCTTACTCCCTGGAAATCTGTCTTACCTTTGGGCAAGAATGATTGCTAACAGGCAGCAAGTACTCTCTGTGACAAGTGCTTTGAAGAGCCTGGTATAATTGAAGTGTCATTTATGCACACTTGGCTGTCCATCTTTTTTCAAAGAAATCATTATTAGAGTTTTTTTAAACTTCAAATTTTAGCAGTCAATTTTTCAATCTTTGACATTATATTGCAAGCACAATAATTATTTAGCACTCCCAGCTGCTAGATTGCACCCGTGGTTGCCATACCAGTCATTCGAGGAATAAATCAATGTTCCCTTTCATCAGGCCAATTTAATAATGTCACTAAATCCAGATTCCAGGAGCAGCATTGCTGACGCCACAAGCTGTGGCATCCAGTGTTCAGTGGCAGGCGTCTCAGTGGTCCTCGCTGGGCTAGGTCTGCAGTTTGCTCCTCGTTCTTCTTCTAATCAGGCCTCCCTCCTGGTGATTCCTCTGAATTAGCTTCTGTAGGGGCACCCATGACCTCAGTCTTGCCAAATCCAGCAATCGCTTCCTGTTCTCATTTTGCTCTACCTCTTGGCAGCGTTTGGTCTGTTGGACCCCTCCCTCCCTCGTCAACACTCCCTTTCTCTTAGCTTCTGGGAACTTCTCATACTCCCTGAGTGTTGCTACTGCCTCTCTGGATACGTTTGGGGGTGTTACAGGCCCGCCCCTCCTCAAGCCTGAACTTTTCAATCCTGCAGTGTCCCAGGTTCCCACTGAGCCATCTTCTGCTCTTCACCTACACTCTCTTTTCAATACTATCTATATCCAGAACTCTCCTAAATGTCTCTCTCTCATCTGACCTTGCTATTAGGTTCCAGTCTTGTCTATTCAACCACTTAAATCTTGATTACCTTTCTTTCTTTTTCCTTTGCATGTTCTCTGCCAGAGTTTTTCTTTCCTTGCTTGACTTCATTACACTAATGAATTAATCCTATGTTGGCTATTTATTGGATGTCCATTAGGTATAAGGGTCCTTATGCAGGGGTGTCCAACCTGCAGCCCACAGGCCACATGTGGCCCAGGATGACTATGAATGTGGCCCAACAAAAAGTCATAAATTTAATGAACGTTATGAGACTGTTTTGTGATTACATGTCGCAATGTATTTAATGTGTGGCCCAAGACAACTCTTCATCCAGTGTGGCCCAGAGATGCCAAAGGGTTCGACACCCCTGTAGGGGTTCTAGAGAAATATATAGTCCCTGGCACCAAGGATTCCATAATTTAGCACAGGGCTTTCCAAGGTTTGCTCCATGAAAATAATGTTCTGTGATTAATTAAGCTAGACAATAGCTGTTTACTGTATCCCCTTCCTGGACACTGCCAATATATTTGAACATATCAAAGGCTCTGAGAAGTTCTGTAGCAAAGAGACCTGCTTAACTTGGTTTAACATAGCATTTTCTAAATGTATTTGAAAACAGAACCCTATTAACATCGTCACAAATTAAAAAATGCTGACTGAGGATATTCCAAATGAGGGGTATAAACAGGAAGTGTTATAGTTCCTAAGAGGAAGAACTGATACTTGGGGTGGGGTGATTAGGTAAGGCTACATGCAGGTAGAATCTGAACTAATATTGGAAGATAGACTTATTAGATGGATATTAGATAGATTTATTAGACAGATATTTATTATGAACCTCTATGTGCTAGACCCAGGGTACTCAGTGCTGAGACAGTCTCTGCCCTCTTAGATTTTAAAATCTAGTGAGAGAGTCAGACATTAATGAAATAAACAAATGAGATAAGTGGGAACTGCTACAAAGGATATAAATAACAACTATAAAATACTATAACAGTGATTTCAAACACTGTGCCTCCACCTACTCTGAACAGAATTGTGAAAGAAGGATGAGATGTAGGCCAAGAATCTTTGCCAATTAACAATGGTGATGATGAAGTCCTCCTCTGGTTTCTTAAAACAAGCAAACTTGCTCCTCCTCCCTTTTTTATATTACCAATCAAAAATTAGAACTATACAACTTCATTTTTAAATCTAAGTAACCATTATTGTCAATGACCAGTATGAAGTGACTTTCATGAAATATCAGGAGTTGGATAAAAATCGGTAATTAAATAAATAGCCAAATAAAATCTCTCTATCCCACAAAGCAAGCTGGACTCTTCCACTGACACTGAGCTATTCCTTCAGTTTAAAATGAGGCAGCATTGAAAACAATCTGTGTTTTCCCTAATTGAAAGGAAACCCAGTATTAGCAATAAAAATTACATAAAAGGATAAATTCAGTGATCAGTATTTCATATCAAAGGATTTTTAAATTTATCAAGTCAGTTATAAAAAGCAAAGCATACCAATAATTTATGAGAATGGAAAAACTTTGGCAAAGAGGTCAACTGACTTAAAAGTTATTAATGTTTAAAGACCTCAACTAGAGATAAGTTTAAAATAAAACACAACTTTTCCAAATACTCCTTCTGAGTTACCAAAATTCTTCCTATCTCTAATTGTTATATCTTCAGCATAGGTCTAATTGCTCCTTTCAAAAGGCTGGTATGTGAGTGTATTGGGGTTTTTTTGTTTTTAAACATTTTCCTTTATAGAACTCAATAATATCAATATTCCTAAAAAAGTAAATGAATGGTTTTTCTGTTAATAAAAATAGTATCCAGTGATTCATAGATGGAACTGCATCTATATGTTATTTTAAAGACCCACTAATTGCAAACCGACCGAAGTTCACCATCACCTGCTTTCACCAGGCACACGGCACACTGGCCGGGGCTCACGCCATGCAGATCTCCCTCGGGGCCGATGCACATGGTCGCGGCCACGGGCTTGCCAGATGTTTTCAAGGCTTCGACTGCCCACACAGCCTCTTCAACATGTTCAAAATACTGAAATAAGATAAGGTTGAGGTATTTGTAATCTGGTTTGTCTAGAACAATTTGAAAACTTATACTATTGCTTAATTATCACTACATGTGTGATTTTCAAACTCTGAGTTTGAAATATTTTGAATATTGAGAATTTGAAATTGAAAAGCACTAGCATTTTTAAATGGATTAGAATGATGATTTCTTACTGTGAACTGCAGTCAAAAGGTTTGAAGAACACTATCTTAGATTAACCGAATCAAATTTAGTAGAAGCCCAAAATTGGAAAAAGATTTCAAAGCTAAATATTACTGTTACTAGTCATGATTGACACCTAATCTCACATGGTCCTCGGGAAAGCAAAAGGCAGAGAAAATGTGCTAAGTGTATTTCTCTCATCTCTGATTGCTTTGTTTACCTCTGCGATCAAGAAGTCCACATTCTTCTTCAGAAAGACCTCTAACTGTTGCTGAAACACTTTTTTAACTTCAGTTTCACTCTTGCAGCTGAGGTATGAAGGTGTCTGACTCACGCCTCCTGCCACCAAAGCGTCTCCCTCGTCAGCCACTTGCCGGGCAATGTCACAAGCAGCTTCGTTGACTTTGTTCCCCTAAAATCGTGAGTACATAATACATCAACATTTTCATTTGACATTGAAACAAAATTATTATTCAAATGTCCACATCTCGGTTGTGATTTGATTCCAGAAAATGACAGTGATGGAATAGTTTAATGCTTTCCCAAGTTGAGTGATTTGCAGTAACAAAATACTGATAATAGCGATGAAAAAATAAATCTAATGATGGTATCTAGGATATTGCATTATACCAAGGAACTGTAAGAGGGTGAAAGTCTTTACAGAAAAAGAGCTGGTATCTTTCAATGTCTAAGCTGCACTTAGACAAATTGTTGTGATAATGATGATAATTTGTCTTTATGACAAATAAAAATAAAATGCAATTAAAATGACAACAAAATTCATGACTTTTTGTCTTTCTGTATTTTCTCAATGAACAGATAAATGTATCACAAGTAAGGTCTTTTCTAATTATTTAGACATTAACAATGGATATGTCCTCAACCCCTGTACTATAGGTGACACAGACTCATGGGATTTTTAAAACTCTCTTTTCATTGTAGAGATGAAGAAATCACCACCTTGTTGGGGTAGGTAAATGGTTTGCCCGCCAGCATCACACAGACAATTGTAGCTGAGTCAGGAAGATTCCAGGTTCACTGACTCCCTCTGCATGTGACCCTTCCCCTATATTGTGCCACATTAAAAACTGTGAGGGTGTAAGAGTTTGTAAGGATACCCACTCAGCAACTTAGGAGACTGGGAGAATCATTAATCATTAAATGCCTCTTCTTTGATCTGCTTCATTAAATACCTTTCTGTCCATTTGGGGGACTCCATATAAAAATCTAAGTACTATTCACATATATTTCATTGCTGTATTATTTAAAATGAGACAACACTGTGAAGGGGCTCAACATTTTCTCTGTTAGAACTTTGGTGATGACATGTGTGTCTACCACACCCTTCTAAGAGTGCCATGTAGAGTGTTACTCACGGATATTTTCTCTGCAACATAGTTCCCCCTGTTCTCCAGCTTGTCTTCACTGGCATAAAAGGTGAAGGTCTGCATGACGTTTGATCCAGCTCTGAGGAACTCCCGGTGAAGCTGGCGAACTGGGAGATTGAATAAGAAAGGCATTAATGGTTATCAGTTTATTAACTGATAACATGATGTTTCCAAAAAGCTCTAAGATAAGTAAATGTGAAACTATCTGCTTAAATTCCTGTTTGCTTGGCATTCATGCATCCTGGGGGCTAATGAAAGGTGGATCTGGGGTCTCTTGCCAAAGGAGGGATTTCTACCATGGAGTGGGGTAAAGGAAAGAGGGAGGTCCCAGAGAGGGGAAATCGTTTCAGCATTTTTGCCAGGTAGAGGAGGTAGGGAAGGGCATTCATTCCCTACAGAGTGAACAGCCTGAGCAAAAACAGGCACAGCTTTTGGGGGAAGAGCAGTTAGTCTGAGCACCAGAGTTGAGGATGTGCTGGGGAAGTGATGGAAGATGCAGTTGGCAAGGCGGCCTGGCAGATCGAGTGCAAATGGCGCAGCACACCATTCCAAGGAGTGTAGGCTCCAGACAGTCAGTGTGGGGGCAAAATCAACGGTTTGTAAGCGACTGAGTGATGTGATTAGCTTGCTCTTTCTGAAAAATGAGTAGAATAAGAATTGAAGCAAGATTCCCAAACATGTCCATGGATGAATGCCAAAATAGCAAAGCTTTCCCAGGTTAGAGGAAATATAATAGGAATTTTTTCCATAAAAACAAATGTATTAAATTTAAAGAATTATCTATCCTTTGCTCTAAAATAGTTTCCTAACCCCTGGTTGCCCACTAGATACCCTGCAAGCTTTTAAAATATTGTAGATGCTAGGATAATCCCATAGGTATCCCAGTTTAATTGGTTTGGGGAAGGGCACAGAGGTTTTTTTTAAGGACCCCCACTGATTCTTATTTTCAGCCTTGTTGGGAACCACCATTCTAAAAGATGGGAAACATGCTCATTTTGGGAAATGATAGTGAAACTTAGCTGGTGTTTGTTTGCCAGGGAAATTAACTGGGCAAAGTAAGAAATCAGCAATCCAGTATCAGACCCAGATATTTATTTTGAAATTTCAGAGACTTATGAAATCCAAAGGTCCAGAAGCAACTACACTAGAAGCCAGGAAGTTATTAGAACATGGAGTTCTTAGCCCTCAGGGCTGAGACTGGAGATGAGTCAGGCATCTTTGCGTCCCAGGTGCCCCATAGACCACAGAGAACACAGGGAGCTCAGTTTTTGTTTTTAAATGAACAAGTAAGTGAGGCAAAAAAGCTTTTGAATTTTAGAAAATGGGTTTCTAAGCTAGGAGCCAAATCTTCATTTTTTTAAATCATGGAAACTTTAGTTCTCAGTGGGAATTTAAAAGGGATGCCTAAATTACAGGGCTTCAAACTTGTTTGAATTAGCAACAGAACCAATTAAAAACACCTCTATGGAGCTCCCACATATCGGCCGGATGAGCTGCCACGGTTGGAGCAGGGGCACAGGGGCCTGCACACCAGAGTGACGTGGGTTATAAACAGGAAGTCCACCCAGGTGTCCCTGGGTGTATTTCCAGAGGCTCTGTGAAAAAATCCTGAAATGGTATGCAAATTGTTTGTGTATATGTACATTCCTTGTTCTTAAGTGATTTATTTCACCATGCTTCTTAAAACTGCAGTGCTTCTCAAAATGTGACCTAACTTAGACTCGCCTGGGGTCAATTATTATGAATGCAAATGCCCCAAACCCTCCAGCCCCAGCAAACCCGAATCCCTTGCTGAATTCAACACAGATTCCACGGGGTGCAAGAACCACAACTTTTGTCCTAAACTTCAGTAGGAGAATTAATCTGGTAATTTCTGAGTATTCTTTCAATTTTTATTTTCTGTTTTCTCTCATCTTAAGACTCCTGAGTCCTCATCTTCTAACCAATAATAGGGTGTGACTGGTCTCAATGACAAGGACAAAACCGATACTAATTAATCACATTCGTGATATGGCTTTAAACTCCTTATTATATTAGTCTTATTTTAGTATCATAGGAGCTAAATATTACCCAGTCTCTTGACTAAGATGCTGAGTGGGTTTCCTTAAAAATTCTTACTTTCTCACTGTTTTTAAATGTAACACTGTGTAGGGGAAAGGTAATAGGCACAAAAGGTTAGTGAACCTGGAATCTTCCCGAGTCTGCTAGAATCAACTGTGTGATGTTGGGCAAGCCATTTACCTACCCCAACAAGGTGGCAATTCTCTACAATGAAAAGGGATTTTCAAAATCCCAGGAGTCTGTGTGACTTACAGCACTAGGGTTTCTTAAGGACAACTGTCCATCTTTAATTTCTAAATAATTAGAAAAAACCTTGCGATACATTTATCTGTTAATTGAGACAATACAGAAAGACTTGAATTTTGTAGTCATTTAGTTGAATTTTGTTCTTATTATATTAATCATAAAGGCAAATCACCATATCATCACCATTATTTGCTAGGCAGTCTTCTAAGTGCCTCATGAGTTTAGCATTTTGGGGAAATGACAGATGTCTAAAAAATTCATGCTCTGAAAGAGAGTGGTGATCAGTTTTTATGTGAGTTTATGCAAGTGAATTTGTGTAGCTGCAGGTGCTTTTCTAACGTAGGCTGGGTGGTAGCTAGCCCTTAGATAAACTCTGAAAGTTTCCTGGCAGCTGAACACACCCGAAATGTTTCTGTAGGACCAGTGCCTGGGCTCAACTTCCTAGTGCTGGGAGCGGTCAGACAGGGAAGGTTATGCTACCAGTCTGGAATCCCTCATCCAAGCCATTTTGGGACCAAATGTGTCTTGGAATCCAGAATTTTGGGAATTTTAGGAAGTGAATACAGTATATATGCTATATATTATCTAATACTCTCATTAGGGCCTGAAGCAGCACCCCTACCCCCAGTTAAATGCATTAATACTTTTTTTTGTGCTTCAAATTATATGACTAACCACACTAAATCATTAATCACACAATTATAAATATCCCACAGTAGTTCAGGTCACATTTGCCCCCAAATGATTTTGCTGCAAGTTTGTTATCTCACTGAAGAAATGCTACAAAATTTTATTTGACCTTTTAGAGTTCACTGTGGAATTCCAAAGACTTGAATTTCTCAAGTCAAGTTACAAGGGTATTATCAGGTTACAAGGGTATATGCTCTGTACATATATAACTGGGAGATATTATCCATATACATATAATCTCCCTCAGATTCCATTCCAACTCCCCTCCTGGCCATAAATGATTTGTGGTCAAAGAAGTAAAATGAGAGTAAGTTGTGTGGGTACAGGTGCAGGATAGGTAGACCGTTGAATTTAAATTGAGTGGGCTAGTATACAATGTATTTAACTAGTTGGCACACATACGCTGGAGGAGGGCCTACCTGTGAGACGGTGATTAATAACTGTACCATTTAACTTAGAGTGGGTAAGGAGAATGGATAGTAAACACCAAAATGGAAGGAAGAACTGAGAGTCTTGATGAGGTTGAGGAGCGGCAGTGTTAGAGAAAGTGAGCAGAAAAGATGGGAGGTGGTGGTCAGAGAGTGAGTCCTGGTCATTGCCATTTCAGAGATGGGCAGCTATTGATGATGGCGAGGTCTCGGTGCGGGCGGCTGAGGGGGCTGTGGAGGAGCGGTTCAGTTGGACATGAGGGGGAGATCAAGGCATCAACAGGAAGAGTGCTGGGTGCATCATCTGTGTGGACACTGAAGTCACCTAGACAGGTGAGGGAGAGAAGGGCAGAGGGGAAGGCAGTGAGCAAGATACAGACTCATCTACAGTGAGGGTCAGGGACCGAGAGGTAAACGTCGGTGACAGCAACAAGGAGGGCTGTTGTGCTTATCCAACATGTGAGTCCATATTTACACACCTAGCACAGTGCCCAGCCGGCATGAACAAACACTTGGAAAATGTGGCATGAATGTATCTGTTTGATGGTGTGCACCTAGACTTGGGTCAGTTCGAAGTTCTCTTTTATGAGCAAGGCACCAACCTGCTTCTGGGTGCTCCACAGCAGCTTCTGGGGTCCAGGGGCCTGCCTTCACATAGCCCCTCTTCTCCAGGGAGAAGACAAACCCTCCGTCTCCAATCACAACCTCTCCAGAGTTTAAACGTTCTAGGATGCCCTGGAATTACAGGTGACGGGGAAGCGGGGAAGAGTTACTTGAATTTTGTAGATAATTTTCTATCTTTAGTACTTTTGCTATTATATTCTTGAGAAGTATGATTTCTTTAGAGTTCTCAGAAATTACATGTATATTTTATAATTCATGGTACTATCTATAAGGCAAACAGCCTGCATGTTCATATAATGAAAATTTGTATATACATGTGCTGGTCTTTTAGGACACATGAAAGAGTTTTAAAGCATGTGATGGAACAATGTTATATGTGAAGATATACCTGCAGAAGGATTAAATGAAAAGGTTGTGTTTTTTAAAGATTCTATTTATGTATTTTTTTAGAGAGAGGGAAGGGAGAGAGAAAAAGAGGGAGAGAACATCAATGTGAGAAAGAAGCACCGATTGGTTGCCTCTCTCACGTCCCCAACTGAGACCTGGCCCACAACCCAGGCATGTGCCCTGACCAGGAATCGAACCAGCGACCTTTCGGTTTATAGGTCGATGCTCAATCCACTGAGCCATACCAGCCAGGGCTAAATGAAAAGGTTTTGTTGTAAATCCTTAAATGAATACTTAGGCACACATTCAAAGAATTGACCAAAATTGATAAAGAAGTTGGAGTGTTATATAACACTATGTAGGCATTTTGAAGACTGAAAAGTCAGAAGATACTTGGTAAAAACAGAAGAAAGAAGATACCACCTCAAAGGTGGTCAAATCCCTGAAAGTTTTCATCTTTTGTGTTCAAATCCAGTTTTTGGGACCGAGGCTGTGTTATGCTACGCAGGAGGTTGTGAGTATGCATATTTACACGATACACGGGCGAGGTGACAAGAATAGGAAAGAGATAACTAAATGAAGTACTTGTAAACCAGTTTCCAGCCCAACCTGCACACTATCTGCATCATTTACAGTGCTGTGCAGTAATTACCCAGGTGCTGCTGTTCAACAGATACATTCTGAACTCCATATTTTTGAAGGGTGGGGGAGAAAGGCAGAAAACTGTACTTGAACAACAATTAAAAAATGTTAGAAAATATTTTTGAAGGGCTTTGTGAATTAGAAAGTAATTTTCTAATGTGACTGTTTCTTGTTAATTTAAAAGAATCATAGAATTTAAGAATAAAAGATGACCTATATTCAATTTAGGTTATTCTCTCTGATTTTACAAATGAAGCATTAAGGCCCCGAATCCAAACATTCACACGAAGTCTGCCAGGTGGGGAGTAGGGGCCTGCAGACCCTTTGGTTTGTGAGTGGTGTCTAGATTCGATTGTAAGTGGGAGTGGGAAGGCGGGGCCAGCCTGAAAAGACCCTGGAAAGGAGTGACTTGGAAAGTACTTGTGTTTTGTGCCCCACTTATACCAATAACAGTTGGTAAAGCAAATGCTGATGTATTAATATCAACAGTTACAGCAATCCGTGGCAGCCATTTATAGGATTTTGCATCCAAAGTCCTCCCTCACCTTCCTGGGGCCTCCTGTCCCCCTTCCCTGACCTTTCCTGTGCCTTTGGTCATCGAGTGCTCAGAGAGAAGATACAACTAACACTTTCAATTTAAAGCAGTAACACGGGAGGATCACGGTATATGTCCCCAAAACGCCTTTCCAGACAGAAAAATTTTCAAACATAAAAGTCCATGAGATAACAAAAAACTACAACAATACAGAATTAATTACATGCAATTTTGAAATATAAATATGTCATGATTTCAATGTGCCTACATGCTATATCTTAACACCACAACTTTGATTATAACCTAATAAGCAAGAAATTATAAATATAATATATAGTCAATGTAGTTTTATGAACAACAAAGACAAGAATCAAATAAATGAGATATGATCTGCTACTAACTTTCATTTGTCTGAAATAGCTCATGATATTTTTGTTCAGTCACTTAGCAACTCTCATTGAACACACATGTGTTTCCAAACCCTAATACTGCACATTTAAATACACAGCATAGCTAAGAATCTGCTATTTGCTTGTGGAGTGGTTAGCGGTGATTCCATTACCATGTTGTTCATACATTGGTTGAACAATTATATCAGGAAAAACAATCTCTTATATTGTAGTGCATTTGTAAATTACCTGGACTTCAGACTTTTCTGTTACTAAGCTAAACAGCTTTTTTGAAAAAGTGGAATGTGCTAAGAAAAAATGCTCAAAATACCATTTTGTGAAAAAGTATTACAAAACAACATGTGTAATCTCAGACCATTTTTGCATAAAAAGTACATATTTGCTAGACAACAAACTAGCAGAATATACACTAAAATGTAGCAGATGCATTCATAAGTCTTTTCCAAGCTGTGTACAATGAACATGTGTTAGCTTTGTAACATATAATTTTAAACTCAAAAGTATAAACATATTATTGTCCATGTTTTAACACTGATACATGCATGGAAACAAAGTTACCAAAGAAACATTTTACTCCCATTTTATGTCCATCTTTTGCTTATATAATCCTTTAAAATGTTTCATTTTCCGAGTTTGAGTTTGAGGAGTGGTTTAGAATTCTTGGCGATGTGAATGAGGGTCAAATAAAAAAAATGTTTTTAAATTTCTGTAGGAGTTATTCTTTCCAGTTTACATCAACTATTCACTTAGAAGATTTATGGATTGGCAAAGATTGTCAACCTAATTGAACTCTTAATAGCCTATAATCATTTGCCACCTCAACATCTTCCTCAGACTGTTGACATACATCTATTAAAGCTGCATGGCATTTAAAATTTTTAACTGGGTTAACTTTTTTTCTTTGTGTGGAGGTATTTTTGATTTGGAAGGGGTGGCTGGCAATGAGGAGGAGAGGTGGACCTGCCTCACGGTCCTAGGGCCGAGGGGGTGTATTTGGCCTGGCCAGACCTGCCTCCCTACCATCCCCGGGGGCCTCTGTTCGCCAGGTCTCAGGCTGGGCACTTGGACACGTTAGGGTCAGGCATATTCCCTCCTCCCTGAGCCCATCTCTTCCCATCCAACCAGCTGTAGTCGCAGTCAGTCCCCATCCCACCCATCCATTCCCCAAACTAGTCGAAGGCTGACAGTCCGGACGGGACACTTGTCCCAACAACCTTGTCTTTGGGAAGACACGTGCTTGTTGTTAAACGGGCGCTGGAGCTGATATTTTTCAATCCCCTTAACAGCCCATCCTCAGTAGCTTACGGCCTCTGCGCCCATTTTCGAGGCCAGCGTGGTGCATTTTGTAGCCATCGCTGAAACCGAACTGTGGGAGAAGACCTACCATTGCCCAACCAAGCGCTGGTGCGCAGCTGCGCGCCAATGTAATCCTGCGCTGGGAGGCGCCTGGAGACCCCAGGCAGAGGCGGGGAGGCGCGCGCTGGAAACGGTCAGAGCCCGCGCCTGTGACTCCTTGCAGGGCTGGTCCGGGGGTGCAGAGGCAGCAGCAAGGGCAGATACACAGGAACCCACGCCACGAGGCACCCCCTTGTCCAGCCGCCTTCTGGGAGGGAAGTCCCGCCTGGGAGTCTAGGAGCTGCACTTCGGGAGGAGTGCTCAGATATTGGCGTGAGGGACTCAGAAAATGTTGCGAGTCTCGGCGCCCTCCAGTCCGGAGGCACAGAGATCTCAGGAATGCTTTGGTCAAGGGCAGGGATGTGGGCTCAGAGGAGCCTTGGGGTCCTGCAGGAGAAATCATGGGAGCACCTTCTTGTCACAGCCAAGCTCCAAGGACGCCTCTGCACTCCCCGGGGGTTCGGGGTTGGTGAGTCCACAGCCAGATCCTTGGCCGGGATGGAGAGCGCCCTCGGGTTCCCTGAAGACTCACCTTCTTGGCCTTTTTGCCCCCAACGGGTGCCATCTTCGAGGTGTTTGGAGCGGAACTCCTCACGGACACGGACCTACGAGGCCTATGAGTCCCCCCGGCGAAGCCCAGAGCTGTACCAGGGCACATCCAGGCTCTTTATACTCGCTGCCCGAATGTGGGGTGGTTTCCCTAACCTCCCTGTGGTCCAACTGCCGGCCTTGGACGGGGAACACGCCCACCAGCCTTTTGTTGAGGCCTGCCTCTCCTTGGGAACCTGCCCTGCAGAGGAGGTGATGGGAAGGGATGATTGAGATTGTTCTCCCAAGTGGGTAAAAACAGTGAGAAGTAAAATTAGGGAAAAAAATAGTAGTGAGTTCCCCACTCACTCAAGTTTCAAACCTGGAAACCTGCCTGCTCACAGTCCCTCTTTGCCCCTCTGGACCGCTGATTCTGATTTACTTTTCCCTTGCCCAGGGTCATGCACCATTACCTACATAAGTCGCCCGTCAAGGTCCCTGTGAATTCCATGCGTGCCCAAATATTTGTCAAAGGCCATGGGACAAGATTATTGGGCGAGGAGGCCATGCCCTGAAAGTCAGCCCAAAGTGCCATATGTGTGATAAACATCCAGTGGTTATATAACATGACTGGAACTCAAACAGTAGCATTTACAGAAGGCATCCATACTAATCCTGCATTGGTGGGTATGTTTAAAATGACCTTCTCCCCTTATAGCCGAGCAAGCCTTGCAGTTCTAATAAAAAGCAGGCATTTTTAATAAAAATATCTTTGCAATATTTAACCAGGGCAGACTTTTAACATTTATACATGACAGTAGAAATGTACTTTAGAGACTTCAAAATTCACAGAAAGTATTATGTATAAAAACATAGACTGGAAGGAAATAGAAATGTTAACAGAATTACCTGCTAATGGTTGAATTGAGGCTTGCTTTTAATTTCATTATTTTACTGAATTTTGCAAAATATCTTTACAATGAGAGCACATTGGTTTTAAAATAATTAAAACATTACTGTAAAGATGTCCAACAGGATAGTAAGCAGCCTAGAGAGCAACCCAAAAGCCTGAAACAAAGCTCAGGCTCTTTCAACAAAATACAAGCACAGGAGGAAATTTGCGTGTGGAACAATAGTCTTCATTTCAACACATACAAAGAAGAACATTACTGTAGCAAATGACGAATTGATACACATTTAATTTTTTTAAATGATGTGCACTTGATATGTAACTGAGAAAAGTCCTTTTGCTTTTGATAATTGTCAAGTTTAAAATGAAAAAATGGAAGGATGATGGATGAATATATGTATTTCAAGTAACCTAAGATTTCACGTGCCCAGGAAGAATGATGAACACGGTAACGCCATCCTTCACAGTAACTACATTTCCCACTGTTCAAGTATTGGAGTACCCAGGCGGGTAGAGGCCAGCTGTGGCTGCAGGGAGCGGCTGCAGTGGTGGGTACCAGGTGCTAGGGGGCGGTATCAGGACTCTGACAGTAAAAGCTGAAAGCACACATTCTCAATTTCACACTTCATCCAAACTCAGCGAACTTAGAAGACATGTTAAACTAGCAGCATTTAATTTAAAAATAAATTGTGAATTTTTAATAGGTAATGTAGACACACATGACAAAATTTTTAAGTCTTTTCCCAGATGTTTCCAGTATAAGTCCTCCTAGAAGGCAACCACTATTAGCTGTGCGCTATTCTTCCAGAATAACTATGTATGTCTAAGTGCACACATGCATAGATAAGGATTTGTATTTAAATGTAGGGGATTTTAGTTATTTAAACACATATCTACCTCCACAGTTTCCAAAATGATTTTATAGGCAGCTGTTGAAATATTTTTGTTTTCTCAGCCTCTCAGTTTACCCTATTTCCCCACCCCCAGTGAAGGCCACTTAAAAAATTCACCTACTATTTCCATAATAAATAATAATATCCATAGCACTGAGTTCATAGTTCACTTACTATGTGCAGGGCACTACATTAAGCCCTCTACATACAGTATTATTTACTCCTAACAACTCTGGGAGGTAAGCACCCCTCTTTGTACTCAGGGAGTTGGGAGAGATATCGATGTGAGCTCTGACGTACCTCTGCCCCATTCCCAAAGGACCAAGTCCACTTGGATACCACTGGGGAGTGAGTTCTGTCATAACTGTTCTTGGGAGGCTGCCCATGTTCTTTGTTCTCTTCTAGAGCAATGAGATGAGGAAGGTCATAACATTGAAGTCTTTGGCCTCCTACCAGAATGTTTGGGGTGAGAGATAAATCCTGAATGGAAAGAGGAGGCTTAGAGCTGAAGACCAACCCCCTAAGTTTTATAACCTGAAAAGCAAGGTCTTTTGCTAGTGCTTTGCTTTACTTATAACCCCATTTATTCACTCAACAAATATTGAAGTACTCTTCATACAGTGTTTCAAACGCCGTGCTCATTGCTGGAAGTAAAGAATAGCTCCTCCTTCTTCCCAAGGGGGAAATGTACACCATCGCATAAAAGAGTTAAAATGTCCTTCTTTTCCATATGTAGATGGGCAAAATATCAGGACTTTTCATTTTCCTTTCAACTGTGTCTTTAAGAATGAATGTGTGTTTTCATAGATCTCTTTAGATTAAAAATGTCTCATTTAGCCTTTAAATCACCAAAAAGGGTTTATGTTTTAGCGCCATGTAAAACAGCATTTGCAAACTGTTGACATGGAAATGGGGCCAGCCTCTGGGTTTCCTTTGGCAAGGCCAGTGTTTTTTAAAAAATTGCATGTGAATTCCTTTATGTAGAGTTGTCCAGTCTGCCAGCCTGACCGCATCCAGTTCTACACTCTCCTGGTTCACACATTTACCTTAACTTAAAGACATTTGATTTTTCAACTTCTGCAAATGTATTTGGGGATTGTCAAACGCATGTGAGATGTTCTTTGGTCTGAGTTCTACCAGATAGCCCCCAAATGGAAGGTTTTACTTTCCTTCCATTTTCCTCTAGCCCTAAGCCCAGTTGCCACTGCCCAGGATCATAATAAATGGATGGTGAGTGTGGGCTTTTCATCTAAAATCCCCCTCTCTGGGTGCACAGCCTCTTCTCACTTTATTCCCTCTGTCCATTGCAGTGGCCACACTCAACATGTATCCCAACACACTAGGTGTATCAAACCACCTTACACAATCACTCCCTTTTTAGTGCCTTGGTTTCTTCATATGTAAAACTCAAGTTGAAGCTAAGTAACTTTCCAGATTTCTTTTCCTTCCTCCCTCCCTCCCTTCCTTCCTTCCTTCCTTCCTGCCTTCTTTCCTCCCTTCCTTCCTTTTGCTATTGGCTTCACATAAAGTTGACTTGACATAAATTAGAGCATAATATAAATAGTCTTTTCCCAGGGCGCTTTCTTTGCCTTCCCCTCGTGTTCAGCAAGCGCTTCCTTAGGCTGACTCAGAGGGCGCCTCTGTTGTGCCTCCAACGTGTGTCCATTCCTAATTCCTGGAGCAAAAAACTCTGTTTGTTTGTTTGTTTGTTTGTTTGTTTGTTTGTTTCTGGACTGTTCAGAGCTTCCTCTGCCCCAGGTAAAGTTGCTTCTCTCGAAGCTGGCAGACCTGCAAGCTTGTACAGAGTCTCATAGATTCCACAGGAGAGTCCTCCAGCCATTTCCCTGGGAGTTCTGGCGCCCCCAGTTTCTGAAACTGTCCTCTCAGCATGACAGTAGCACCACAAGTTCTCTTCCTAGCTCTGGAAGTTCCTCTCATCTCTTCCTCCTGTCATGGTTTCTGTCAGCATGATTAGCCTGTCATCTGCCACCATCTGTCCTTCTGCTGCTTTTCTTAAAAAAACCCTGTGTGACTCTAACTTCGGAGCACTTACTATGCGGAGTTAGCTGTGCTGAGGGCCTCATAGACATTCTGTAACCCTCACAAACAAGCCTAGGAGGTGGGGACTTTACCGTCCTTCTTTCACTGATGACAACACTGAGGCGCATATTAAATGGGAACTTTCCCAGATCCGTCAACACGGAGCTGGGAGGGTGACTTCAGCCCCGGCAGAAAGAAGCCAGAAATCTACTCTTTAGAGCTACTCTGTACTTTCTCTTCAGTAAACTGATTCTCTAAAAACTCTTCCCCAACTCTGTATAACCTCACCCAACATAGCCCCTCCCACTCACCTGGCCGGATGGAGAGGTCCCTTCTCCTGGTCGGGGCAAGTTCAGATTCAGTGACCATCGGTTACTGACAGGAAACAGCCTGCCCTGCCATGGGCATCACCTACCAATGCACCAGGACTTTTCGATGGTGTGTAACCCCTGGCTTGTCCAGTCATGCCGAAACTTTGCTGTTTTAAAGGGATATTGGAAAAGAAGACCCATAATGGCCTCGGAATGCCAATCAAACCTTGGTCTTCCTCATCTTTGTGAGCTGCTGAAAGGCGAACTAAGGCATATATTGACTCTTTAACTGGAAAAAGGTGTAGTCGAGGGTAAAGATTCCCCCTTTCCCGTGGGGCTACCACATGATACTCATGTGGTCTGTCAGCTCCAGCATGTAGCTCCTGATCTGGGAGTTATACCCCAGCAACAATCCACGTCCCGGCCTAGAATCTGCAGGGGAAAGTACACCAGGTTGATAGGTGTGTGGTGTGAGAAGGAGAAAAGGGAGAGATAGGTTCGTAGAGGAAAGCTCAGTGGTGGTTCACAGAAGGTCTGGCCGTGGTGGGGTGAGATGTGGCGTTTAGCCCAGGCAAAGTTAGACCCGAGCACCGTGCTGAGGAGCTTACATTTAATGGGAAATGCACTACTAGGCAGGAACCAGAGAGTCTTCCTCCCCACCTTTTTTTCCTCATGAAAAACTTGATATTTTCTCATTTTTGTTCCCTATTGGCCTGCACATAACTGTTTTACCAGTCAGCTGCATCTGAAGAGGATTTATTGAGGGCTTTTAGCTTGGTGATTATAGAAAAAAATGTTTGGCTTTATCTTTTAAAGTTGTATATATCTGTATCAAGCAAGTCTACTCCTGTATAGAAACTTGTATAAATGTTCCTCAAAGACATGTACAAGAATATTTGTAGCAGTCCATTCAGAAATAGCCCAAACTGGAAGCTATCCAAAAACTCATCAACAATAGAATGAATAAATGAACTTATTTACATAATGGAATGCTATGTAAATGATTCACTTGTAACTACATGCAACAATATGGATGAGTCTTACAGACAGTATAGAGTAAAAGAAGCCAAACGCAAAAGGCAATACTATAAAATGACATTTACATAATGTACAAAAAACAGGCAAAACTAAGCTATGCTCTTAGAAAGCACAGTACTGGTTACTCTAGGGCGAGGGAGAATGACAGGGAAGGAGCGGAGTGATTCTGGGTGCTGGGAATGTGCTATATCTTGATCTAAGTGCTGTGTCCATTCACCAAGCTACACGTTTACAACATACACATATATATTTGTATGTATCTTATACTCCAATAGAAATTAAAAACAAAAATAAAAATGACATAAAATAGCTTCTTGACCTTTTGTAGATTCAACAAAAGGCCTGAAAACTAAACTAAAAAAACTAAAATAAGCCAGTCTAGATTTTGAATACAATGATTTCACCGGTGGTGGGGAACGATTTAGAGAGACAGTTTTAACTCTAATAGTTTCCTTATTATAAAAGTAATCTATTAAAAAATAAATTTAGTACTTACTATATGCCTAAGCTACCCAAAATTCAAAAGGTCATTAATTGTTAATGAGATTAACTATACACTGATGATCCAGAATAAACAATAAAAAGGAAAATTAAAACACTATTTCAGGGTGATGGTTTCATTTCTTTTTAAATGACTATTAGATTAGGATTGCATAATGTGTAGAAGGTCTATTTTTATGTATTTATTTATTTTTTGAAGATTTGTTTTTTAAAAGTTAACTTTATTTTAATCAGTTAATTAAAATAAGTAAGACATTCACTTGGTTCAAAATTTAAAAAGGGTATTTTGCCCCTTTGGTCCCCAGCTTCCCCTGCGCCACCAACCAGTGTTCCTGTTAGTTTGTGTTCATTTTGAGATATTTTGTGCACAACAGCAAACGTGTTTGACCGTTTTTGGCCCCCATTTAACCAAACAGTGGTGCACCGTAGACACTATCTCCATTTTGTTTTTTTCACTTAACAATGTATTTTGCAATCATTTCATATTAATAGAAAAGAAGCTTCCTCTTTTTAATAACTTAGTAGTATTTTATTGTCTACTATATCAGGATTTATTTAGTCTGTTCCTACTGATGTGTAGTAACATTATATCCATACTTTGCCACTTCAAATAAAACTGAAATGAATAGCTTTCCCCATACATTATTTCATACATTTGAATAAATGTCGGGCACATATGGAAGACTAATTTACTTTGTATCATCAGGCATTCATTTGCTTTCTCCACTTGTGCTTTTGGTTATTCTTTAAGATTCAAGTCAAAGTTTTCCCTGGTAAATCTTCCCCTGAACACCCTTCCCCAGTTTCATCCTAGAATAGGAACTTCATGTGGGCTAGGGAACCCAGTCACCCTCCAAAGTAGGAAAATGTGGGGGGAGTGGGACGGGGGCACTGGAGCCATCTGCTCCAGTTGTGTGATGAATTGAGTGTACAAAAGGCAGGCACTGCTGTGGCTTGAAATTCTGGTCTGGAGCTCCCTACAATGTCAAAGAAGGGAACTCGTTCTGGGAGCTACTGTAAGCAAGCAAACCAGGACTCATCCAAGTGTTGCCTTTATACATGCCTGAACATGTAATGTTGAAGGAAGCAGGTTTTTAGTTACATGATTCCAGCCTTGGGGTGGGGAGTGGGAGCACTCCTGCTCGGAGCCCTGTTCTCCCATGAGACCCAGCACTTCCATTGCTCCCCACCAGTGTATAAGCCAAAACCATGCCCAGAAGTTCCCCATATCCTTATCTGTTCTTACGGTGGCTGCACAAATGGATCTCCATCCTCTCTGGAAGGTGCCCTTTTGGGTTTCAGAGTCGCCATCCTCTCACAGCCGCTCTCTCCTTCAGGATCTGGGGTGCGTTGTTCTCAGCCTCTGTGTAGGGGTTCAGGGAAACACCTGCTGTGTTGCACTGGGTCATGGTGGAGTCCAGGGAGGTACACATCCCAAGGGAATGGCTTCTTTGTACATCCTTCAGAGAAGCAGAAGTCTACAGTCCTGGTCACAGTTCAGTTCCAGAGCATCTTCCGTGAATCTGTGCTTGTTTTGGCAGGTTCCTGCATGGTTCCATTAGCATTGCTGGATCCCCGCATGGCTCCATCAGCTCTCTCCTTACACCCTTGCCTCAGCCCGCATGGCTGCCTTCCTCACTACCCCAGGCTGCATGGTGGAATCCTGACTCCTGGCCGGCATGGCTTCTACCTTACACACCAGCCCTCATGGTGGACTGCTTCACTCCAAACTGCATAGCTGTTTGCTGCTTCCTCTCTCAGACCTCATGGCCGAATCTCCCTACTTCACAGCTCCTTCTTCATGGCTGCCTCTCTTCTCTCTCTGCCCACCCTCATTTTAAATTCTTGGCCTGGAACTTCCTATGTATCTGGCCCCTCCTACAATGTGCTTTTTTGGTCAGTTTTCCCATATCTCTTTTACCTTCTTTCAGCTGCCATCTTTAGTCAGGGCAAGAGTTCTCAGTGACACACAGACATCCAGCTGCTGCCTCTCACGCAGGTGCTGTATAAGTTCCCTCTACCCAAACATTTTTTTTGTTTAGCCATCCATCCATTGATTTACACTTGGGTTACTTCTACTTTTTGGCTACTGTGAGTAATGCTGCTATAGCCCTGACTGGTGTGGCTCAGTTGGCTGGGCATCATCCTAGAAAGCAAAAGGTCACCAGTTTGATTCCTGGTTAGGGCCATGCCCAAGTTTGTTTTTCTCTAAAAATTTAAAAAAAATCTTTAAAAAATAATTCTGCTATAAACATGGATTAAGAAATATCTGTTTGAGTCCCTGCTTTCAGTTCTTTTGGGTATACACAAACAGTGGAATCATATGATAGTTCTATTTTAATTTTATAAGAAACCATCATACTATTGTCCCTAGTTTCTATACCATTTTACATTCCCATGAAAAGTGCACAGGGGTTCCAATTTCACCATGTCCTCACCAACACTTGATACTTCTAATTGGTGTTAGCTGGTATTTCATTGTGATCTCGATTTGCATTTCTCTATTGATTAGTGATGCTGAACATCTTTTCACATGCTTGTTGGCAATTTGCATATCTTCTTAGGAGAAATATCTATCCAAGTCCTTGGATCATTTTTAAATCAGGTTGTCTGTTTTTTGTTGTTGTTGAGTTGTAGGAGTTCTTTATATGTTCTGGATATTAATCCTAATCACATACAAGATTTGCAAATATTTTTTCCCCTTCCATGGTTTGCCCTTTTCCCTCATTCTTTTTTTTTCCCCCCCGTGTGTGTGTGTTTAAGGTGATGGGGCTTAGAGTGATTTAGCAACTTGTCAAGATCACAGATATCTTTATTGGAGCCACTGGGACTTGAACATGGGTCACCGACTCTTTACCTAATTTCCTTTTTTACTATTTTACCCCAATCCCTAACATTTGGTTACACCAACATAAAATGTAGTTTGACCTATGGCACTTCTTACTGTATAAACAAAGTACCAAGTGACAAAATTTTAACTTGTTCTTCAGATGACCAAGGCTCTTGCTGCTATCCTCTCTTAGTCCTCTTCTCCTATCATTCAGAAGTGATGCCGATCAGATACATTAGTTACATTAATTAGCTAATTAATTAAATGTATATTCTCCATTATATCCTCTTTAAAATGTTCTTCTGCTCCTTAAGGTATTGTTTTTTTTAAAGAATCAGAACGTGTTTTCCAAGGGCTATTTATTTACTCTAATAACTGCTTGCTATTTCAAGGTGACAACCAGTGATAGGTTTTTCTGCCACATTTTAAAGAGACTTTTATTAGATGGAGCAAGCTTTCATGCTCTACAAATTAATCCTAAAGCACTGATGTTAGCAATGCTGGCCACTGCCTAGATCGGCGCATTGCACAAAGTCGACCTCCAGTACATATTTGTCAAATGGATGCTGAAATGCCACAACAGAGGGAGAGAATTTGTAGGAAAATTGGGCTCAATTGCATGATTTACTGGGGGGAAAAAGCAGTATTTTCTGCATTATGGCCTCTGTGGAAATTGGTTTTATTTGTCTCATTCTTCATGTCCGAGGCTTCAGGATACCGCACACTGGGGAGGAGGCAGGAGTAAATCTCTCCGGAAGAACACAGCAAGCCTAAGGAGGCTTTCTGGCTGGACGTCAAAGGCAGCCCAGACTTGGGCCCTTTTGATCAGTGTCCTGCTTCCTGACTGTGTTGTGGGAGGCTCTGAAAAGGGATTCTTGAAAAAACAGTGGAACTTTTGGGCCTTTCAAAGTGATTTCTTTTCAACAATGACGCCTTGGGTAAATCACTGAACCTTCTGGGGCCTCTGTTTCCTTTCCTCAACAAAAATAGAGTAGAACCAGAAGAGAGAATCTTCTAGGGCTCTAAAATGCTATGTCGCTATTTTAGTATTCCATTTGAAAGAAAATGCGGAAAAATAAATCGAGCAGT
>PVJI01019886.1:0-30101 GCA_004026765.1 Micronycteris hirsuta
CTTTGACCTTCTGGTAGTCATTTAATATGAATTGCAAAGAAAAAGGTGACCCTAAAGAGCCGGATTGGGGAACCTCCAGTTTACAAAGTCTAAGAAAATACCTATCATGCAGAGGCGTATCTCTCGTCTGGTGGCAGTTTGGTCGGGAACTGCCTTGGTTTTGAGGGAAAGGGAAGGAAAAGAAGGGTACTAGGCAAATGCGGAATGTGCCCCCCTTTGGGTGGTTTCAGTTCGCAGACTGTGGGCGGGGGCTGAGAGCGAGAATGAAAGTGTATCACACTGTGAACAAAGGCCCCTGTGCCTAAACTCATGTGAGCGCTGAGTGAGTGGCAACACATGGCCATGTCCTCAGCTAAGAGTTACATTAAAAATATAAGATAGCAATATCTTTGTTTTGTTTCCATTCTGCAATATCCCAAGAATTGAATAAAAATTTTTTTACCTTGAGCCACATGTGAAAAGCCTGAAAAAATAAAAAACAAAAAATTTACCACAGTGAAGGATAATTTTTATTTGAGAAAAATGCACACTATATCAATATAATGTACCTGTATCGTAAAAGTTGTAACACTTTATTCTTATTTTCTCTTCTGTAATATAAATTGTCTATTATAAAAATACATTTACCTTTCAGTTTAGGATTTCCAGCTCCTAAAAACAAAACAAAAAGCTCACTGTAGCAAAGAGATCATTTTCACTTCCATAAAATATACACAAATCAATGTTATTTCAGACATAACAATTTAATATTTATAAGAACATAAAAAAGAACCACATTATGCCATCTTCCTTTGATTTAATTTTTTGTCTTTTATTGATTCTAGAGAGAGGGGAAGGGAGGATGAAAAACACCGACCGGCAGCCTCTTGCACGTGCTCTGCCTGGGGGCCGGACCTAAAATTCAGGTACGTGCCCTGACTGGGAATTGAACCCAAAACAATTTGGTTTGTAGGATGACACCCAACCAGCTGAGCCACACCAACCAGGGCTCTTCTTTGATTTTTAACACTGCATAACAAACGTTTCATCTTCCACGTAAACACACCAATTTCACACAGCAAGGACATCATTTTACTTGAGATTTAAAAAGAGATTTGTATTTTAGATATATTTGAACCCATGCCCAACAGCAAACTTAACTATATAGTTATTCAAAATTTATAACTCTTTAAGTTACATTAATGAAAGGTAGGCTTATGAAAGATAAACGAAATCAAGATATACTCCAAACCTCCCTTGGTTTAGTAATTCTAATCTGTTCACTGAAAAGAGAGATCAAAGAATATACTAATATTTATATATTTTACATATCTACTCTCACTTGCTCTTTCTTCAGGGGGAAAAATTAGACCCACTGCAGAAATAGAAGGGTAAATTGAAGTCATGGAGACAGTTGACTACATGTATTTTTGATATCGATTTGAGAAGTTGATAAGAAAAGTAAACTATATGTTGTAGTTACTCCTTTGCAATGGATTATTTTTTTCTGATGAAATAACAAATTGTGTTCTTTGACCATAAACTTAAAAGTTTTGAGTTAGGAAGAGGAGGAGGACAAAGTGGGAGTGGGAAAAGAAGAAGAGAAGAAACCCGAAATATTGTACTGAAGAAGTGAAATCAAACTGTATATAGCTCCAGAGAAAGGCAAATACTGTATGATCTCATTTACACCTCACATCTAAAAAAACCAAACTCACAGACACAGACATCCAATTGGTGGTTACCAGAGGCAGGGCGTAGGGACGGGGAACTGGGGAAGGTGGTCAAAAGGTACAGGACAGTTTTATCTGTTTGTAACCAGTGACAGGGTGAATAAGTACGGGGGCGGAACACACGGCCCGGCGACTACAGTGAACACTGCTGAATGGCATGTTTGAAAGTTGCTAAGAGTAAATGCTAAACTTTCTCATCACAGGGAAAAAAACTTTTTTGTAACTGTGTGAGGTAACAGATGTTAATTTAGCTTATTCTAATCATTTCACAATATGTGTATGTCAAGTCATTATACTGTACACCTTAAACTTATGCAGCGCTGGATATCAATTATCTCAGTGAAACCGGGGGGAACCATTAAGCTTTGCTGGCAAAAGCCAGGGTTTACTGCAATTCTCCCTAAAAAATTTTTGAAATTTCTCTCTCCTCTCTCTTTACAAAGAATTTAACTACATTTAATGAATATAAAAGTATTTTGCTCAACTGCTTATGTACCCTTCAAGAGAAATAATATAATTTGAAATCCTAAAGAGTGTTTTTTTTTTAACTTAAGAAGTGATATGAATGGAAAATTAAACAAAATTTCAGTGAAGTCAAATACTTGGCATAACAAGTGCTGACAAGAAAGAATTAGTATCGGTTCACTTATCCCTACGTACCTTCAACATTTACTTATTTAATACTTATATGTAAGGTTCTTTACCTAAGACATTTGGAATATAAAAATAATGAGATAGAGTCTGTTTTCAAGGTATTTACAGTTGAGAAGGGAAGGTAAGACAAGCACAAACATGACAATAAGCAGTTTCCAGTCATTCAGTAGTGTCCTGACGGGGACTCTGCCACTACACCAGGGGCTGTTGGGTTACTTCCTAGCTTGTGTTCTGTGACATCGTGTCAATGGCTTGAAATGACCCATTGTGGGAGCATTTACACCACAGAAATTGGCAGAGGCTACAAATCAGGGCTTCCCTCTCCTTCTTGAAGCCAATTGCTAAACACTTGCTCTCACACCACTGGGTAAGTCCCATCCGTGAGATGGGTCTAAGTACAGCCACTTCTCTTGAAGCCTTTCCCACCTGTGTTGAAAGTAGCTCCATCCTTCCAATTCTCAGGCCCAAACCCCTGGTCTTATCCTTGCCTGCTGATTTGTTCCCACACCCCCATCCAATCTATCAGCAAACTTTTTTGGCTTTAGCTTCAAAATAGATCCAACATCTGACTGCTTCTCATTTCGCTTCCTATCCGCTTGTCTCAGTCACTGTCATCTCTTCCATGGATTGGTGCAGTGACTTCCTTCCCGATCTCCCTGCATCTGTTCTTACCCTTGAACAGTCTATTTCCCACCCAGCCACCAGGCTGATCTGCATTTAAAATGAGAGATCATGTTGCTCTTCTGCTTAAAGTCCCCATTTCACTCCTCACAGGCCCTGGTCTCCTCCACCCAAACCACCTCTCCAGCCTCTCCTATGTCTGTCTTTTAATCTCTCACCACCACCACCTGTCGCACCCGCCCCGCCAGCCTCCTGGCTGCTTGTCCGTCCAGCAGACTGAAGTGCTGCTGCCTGACGAACGTGCCCTGCTCGTCGCCTCTGCCTTGAACACTCTTGCACAGATATGTCTGCATGGCTGGCTACATCTTTTTTTTTCAATTTTATTTTTAAATTACAGTTTATATTCAATAATTAATAACCCCAAAAATAATTACAATATTATTTTGTATTAATTTCAGGTGTTCACCATAGTGGTTAGACAATCATACACTTTACAAAGTGTTCCCCCCCGATATTTCCAGCACCCACCAGGCACCATACATAGTTATTACACCCATCGTTTTTTTCCAGCTCTTTACCTGAAAGTTACCTCAATGAGCGAGCCTTCCTAGGCCACCTTATCTAAAATTTTAAACGTACCCCTGGCATTTTATATCCTTCTTTCTTTATATCCTTCTTCTTAGTACTTATTTTTTTACAAGATATTTTATTTATTTCTCTTTTCTGTTGTCTTCTTCACCCACTTGAACATAAGATCTATGAAGGGCCCTGGCTGGTGTGGCTCAGTGGACTGAGCGCCAGCCTGCGAACCAAGGGTCACTAGTTTGATTCCCAGTCAGGGCACATGCCTGGGTTGCGGGCCAGGTCCCTAGTAGGGGGCACATGTGAGGCAACCACACATTGATGTTTCTCTCCCTCTCTTTCTCCCTCCCTTCTCCTCTCTCTAAAAGTAAATAAATAAAATCTTTTGAAAAACAAAAAAGATTTCAATTTGTCTTTAAAAAAAGTTTTATAATCCCTGGATCAAATAATGAAAAAAAGTGACCACAAAATTTAAATTACCTTTACAACCAATTTCATCTTCTCCCGTGATGCAGTCCACCTCACCATTGCACACATGGTGCCTTGGAATACAAACACCTGATTTACAATGGAAACTTTTGCCATGGCACCCTATGCAAAACAAACATAAATAGAAGAATTTTGGTGTTTCTTTTAATTCTTAAAATTGAATGAGATGGAGTCTTACATTCAATGGTAAAGTTGTTTCTGCTTTTTGAGTCCGACAGAGGCACTGGGGGGATTGAGAGGCGAGACTTATCCCTACCTTTACAGCACAGCTCATCACTCTGGTCTCCGCAGTCATTGACGCCGTCACAGGCCTTCCTCTGCAGAATGCGTTTCCCGTTCACGCACTCGAAGGAGTCATATGTTGGAGACACTGTAAAGTAGGAATTATCTTTGTGAATTCTATTGGCAGAGTTGCGGGTGACATCTCAATCACATTTGGGGGAGAATGGGGACATTAAAATACAGTCAGACATCAAATAAAAATTGATTTAGAATGTACAGGTAGCATGAACACAGTACATATTGTTCATAAGGAAAATACATGCCAACACCGGCAGATGAAGGCCCTGCCATTACCTCTGAAACCAGTGCTCACCGTGCCGCTCTGCACCTGCGGAGATGGGGGACGGTCCTGGAATCAGCATCACTTGCAGACCCTGGCAGACACTGGCGTGCTCACCCGTTCTTTTCATGCTTCTTCACGCGTCCCCACCCTCATCCCTAGACTGACTTGGACAGTGCCATTTACATGATGATGGTACCTTTATTTTTAGCACCATAAAGGCTTTGGCCTTTAACACCAGACACGTGGCTAAAATATTCCAATATCAGGATGAAGGAGAAAAAGTGTCCTGGAAACTGAAACCCAGGTGTGGTCACGTCAATATGTTAAAGGACTGTGTACAAGCTAGACATCTCAAAGGAGGTGCTGAGGTTTCTCCTGATGTTTGACTGACTTGTGTTTGCTATGCTAACTTTAATCCAGATGTTCAAGGAAGCAAAAGGGAGTCAAGCAACTTTGCTTCCCGTGTAGGACCCTAGGCAGAATTAATATTTGGGTGGTAAAAGCTACAATAGAGGAAGAACACCAATTTAGGCTATAAAACCCAAACATGATTTTGCCTCTGTGACTGGCAACTGGGTAATCACCATTTGTTTATTTATTACAGACTTGGTTTGAAGTAAACCACCTTGAAGGAAGGGAAAATATCAGGCAAAACCTCTACCAACCTGCATTCTGTGTGTAACACACCACACTCGCTAAACCCTGGTAACTCTCAGTTTTTCTCTTGGTAAAAGTACACTCAGCCAGGCGGGACTCGAACCCTCGACACTGCACATGCAGACATTCAGTGGAATTCATATGGAGATCTTCAGGAAAATGAAAACTTCCTTGAGTATCATGAGCACCTCTGCAAATAGGAAAAATGAAACATTAGGGGAGAATAATGAGTCCTTTGCATTTATAACCTTGCTGTAGAAGAAAAGTATTAGAGTTAATTTCCTCTTGTTTTCTACTTATGAGTGATAGATTGGGTAAAATGCTTACAATCTCTGAGCCATGGCACCTTTGCCTGGAAAAGGGAGTATAACTATCTCACCAAGTTTTGTAAAGGTAAACTATAACGATCAATTTAAACTGACTAGCCAGAGTTCTAAACATGGCAAGCACTCAGCAATTATTGGTTTCCTCTCCTCTGTTGCTTGTGGAGAAGTGTTGCTTCTTCTTCCTCACTCCTGATGTTCCTTCCAACTTGAGATGTGCCATTCTTGGCCTTTCTCTCCAGAGAAGGGAATGAATTTATTTGATTAGGGAATTTTGGAAATATGAATGAAGCAAGGTCAGCCCAGCTTTTCCATTTTTGGAGGGGGGTGGGGGTGCCCATTTTGCCTGCTCCATGCTGTAAGGCTTACCACATTGTTCCCATTGTTGCCTCAGATTTGGGAGGTCAAGTTGGTTTAATTTTAGCAGGTCCGTTTCGCTTTTACACTAAGCTATATCCTCAATTCACCCTTAACAGGATTAAGGTGACATTTTGACATCTATATATTGTTGCTTGGACTTCTGAATTTGTTTAAAATTTGTGTGAGAGGCTACCTCAATGACCCAATATTCTAGAGATTATGAATCACAGTGAACCACTCTTCCAGGAGATTCAATAGCTCTCCACTTCTCTTTAGAAGCAAATGAGAAAAATGAGTTAAAAAATAAAAACTTGGGCAAAGATACATCAGGCAAATATAAAGAAAAATAAAGGGGCAATGGCAATATAAATATCAGGTAAATTAGAATTAGGATGAAAGGCAAATCAATTAAAGGGAACAAGGAGGGTATTTTTATTATTTTAGACCCATAGTGAGGCTATAGTAGTCATGAAACTGCCAAGCAGCATCAAGATATGAGCATAAATGAGAGCCACTTGGGATAATCTGACAGGTGAATGATATGAAAAAGCTCTCAACCTAAAACTATCCAAAAATAGGTAAACTATAATAATGCTCACAATGAACTCTTAAGGAAGTAAAGGAAGTACCCACTGGCTCAAATCAGAGAAGTCTGTTCATGAGCTTATGCAAACTATGATAAGAACAAGATATCGAGAGAGTTTACCGTTAGGTTGAATCATAGATTGTAGGTCACCAACTGCCTCAAATCATAAATATGCTGAGGCTCAACTCAATGGTTAGAGGCTCTCACTAATGAACTACTTACTAACAGATATGGTTTAGGAGGGAGAAATTTGACCCAGAATTGCATCAAAAAGCTGGTAAACATTACGTAAATCTGAGTAAGTATGGACTGAACAACAGTAATAATAATTGCTCCTTAGATAGTGATAGCAATTAACTTCAAGGACATGTTAAATAAGGTGGAACTAAATCCCGGAAACTCAATAGGGTAATGACATTGTTTGTATTATTCCCAAACAATAGCGAGGGTGAGGACTTGCTAAGTCCAGGACTCATGGTGTTAATGTAAAGATTACACTAAAGGAATAGAAATAGAATAGAATTTCCAAACCACATAGAGGAAGAAAAGGGGAAAGATTAAAACAACAATAACAACTTTATTAACCTAGTAGAAGTCAGAAAAGGAAGAAACATGAGCACAGAAAAAGCAGGGTAAATAATAAGCCCCAAATAAGATAGGAAAAATAAATTTAACAATGTAAATAATCACAAGAGTATAAGCAGTCTACACACTTCATACACTCATTGTCGTGTTGGACTTTCAAGAATCTACGTATATGCTGTTTATGAGGGACGCAAAAGATAAAGACACAAAAACTTGTAAGTAAATAAGTGGGAAAAGATTTGAACAATGCAGTCAACAAGCTTGCTTATTCGAATAAATAACATATTGATTATATAGGACCCTGCACATGGAGTATTTAAAATGTACTCAGCACCAAGCAAGTCTCACCAAATATTTAAACAATTGTCATTGTGTAGAGATATTCTCTGACTACAATACAATTAAATTGAAAATCAATAACAAAAGTTAATTAAAAGCAAACTTCTGTATATTCATTGGGAAAGAAACTTCTAAATTACATATGTGTCAGAGAATAAATCATATTGAAAAATTACAAAACATTTTGGACTCAACAATAAATAAAATCACTTATGGAAGTTAATGGCAAACAGATAAAGCATTAGGTAGAGGGAAATTTGTACCTTGAATGCTTATCTTAGAAAAAAAGAGGTGGTGGGGAGGGGCAGGAGGGAAAGGCAGAAAACTGTACTTGAACAACAATAAAAAAAAAAGAAAAAGAAAATTGGATGAGGTAAGTATTTAACTCAAGGAATTAGAAAAATTACAATACAGAAAAGAAGAGAGAGCCAAACATAACAGCAAAACTTAATGAAGTTGAAAAAGAAACGAGACAATTTACAAACCTAAACATCAAAAACACTAATCAAATAGACAAAGCTATGCAAGGTTGATAAAAAAAAAAAAAAGAAAGAAGGCTTAAATAAATAATATTAGTATGAAAAAGTGGACATCATTACAAATGAGTAGAAACAGACTAATGAATGTATTTGCAACTCTGAATCAGCAAAGAATTTGTACCCAGATACTTTAACAAACTTTCAGTTGCTTTGTGTTCGGCAGTGGTCTGAGTGCTAATCCGCCATGAACACATTTAATCCTAACGATGCTGAATGGAGGCAGGCAGTTAATATTCTCAGGTTACATATGAGGAAATTGAGCCACAGAAAGGTTGGGTAATCAAAAAGCAAATAGTTGGAACAAGAAAATCAACCCTGAGAAAATATACTGATACAGGCACTCACTGTTGAAATCCAAGGTCAAAGCAGGCCACATTGGCCTGTGTTATGCTCCAGCCGTCATTACATATGAACATTTTCTTATCTTGATTTGCAAGTTTTACTTCAACGAGTCCCTCTGAATAGTTATTGCCATACTTCAAGGTAACATTAAATTGTCCTAAAATAAAACCAACAGAATGAGCAACATTTAGGCATTCACTCTCCTCTTGATTAATAAAAGCCTTTAAAATAATAAAATACATACTATCAAATTAAACACCATGAAAATTTTAACAAGCAATGATACCATCTATTTTATGAGGGCTTATTATGTGTCAGTGGCTGTGCTACCCAGTTATATAGAATATCACAAAATCCCATATCAACCCTGCGAAGATTAGGCTGATGTTCATCCCCATTTTCACACACGAGGAGCTTAAATTTCTCCATTTTTATACAAGAGGTTAAGTTACTTGCTCAAGTAGTGAAGCCAGAAATCTGAATCTACTAATATCGATATCGTTCCAAAGTCTGTGCTCTGAAAAGTACACCAAACAAATAATGAAAATGTAAGTAAGGCTTTGTGTATTCTCGAATATTTAAGGCATTTAATGTCTCAAGAGAAGAAAAGTCTGACACCGACAAAACAGTCTCCACTGTGGCTTGCCTCCTCTCTGACAAGTAATAGAGATGGGCTCCAACAGGAGCCCACAGTCCCTCAACATCTTAACTCAGCACCGCAAAAATACATAGATAGGCTACTGTGAGCTGGTGTGTACATATCATGATGCTTTAAAAAAGAATGTTTTAAGCATTCCTCTGCAAATTCATCGAGTGCCTGTATAATTGATGGCACAAGACAATAAGCCCGAGGTTTGCTGTCATCGCTGAAATTTCATGAGCATTCTCTGAGTGTCAACACCGTGTGAAGAGCATCATTTTATTTAATTTCCACAGGAGACTTACAAGGTAGGAATTACTATTATTCACATCCTGCAGTTGTGGAAATGGGGGCCCAGAGAGGTCATGTAGCTTGTCAACAACCAAACTGGGTTTTGGCGGGGCTTGTAATTAAATCTGACTGATATTGAGATTCTTAATCTGAACCACTCCACTAACCCACGTGTTAGCTTCGCAGCCTTCTTACTATGTTAGGCACCTGGATGGAGGGCAGACAAGCTCTCTGATCTGATGTGCCGAGTTTGCTAGGTTGGAGTGTGTCCTAGGTCAGCAGTGACCTGGGCTCCCCTTGGCTAGGGAGAGGTGTAGGGGCCAGTGGGGTGAATATTGGAGCCAGAGGTCCAGAGGGGGGCCCCTTATCAGTACCAATCTCATGTAAAGACTCCGTCCCTGGGTTCTGAACCAAGTCAGTGAGCTTTTAGCTCAGTAGAAGTGAGGGTGGGCACAGCTCTGAAGGGCTGGGCGGCGAAGCATAGCACAGGCACTGAGGGGAGGGCCGGCATCAGGTCCTCGGGCATCAGGTCCTCGGGCTCGGGCCTCGCGGGCCAGCTCCGTTCCGATTTCTGCAGTTATCACCCCAATTACTATGAAGGCTGGGGAGAATTTTGAATTGTCACTGTAACATTTCAAAGGAGAACTACTTTCTAATAGAAAATATGATAGGCAATTTCCTTCTTATATTAGAACAAACTATGCTTTTCCTACCATTAGCTGTACATGTTCCATTATTTAAAAACTTTGCCTCTGGTCGAAGACATTCTAAACTCTTTTGCTGGCAGTAAGTTGGGTAGCTTCTTCCGTCAACTGAGCACACGGGGGTACCATTCTTTGGGCACTGATAGGGAAGTTTGCAAACACATGTCCCATCGATGCATCTCTGCCATGGTTGGCAGAAGACTTTTTGGCAGGAGAGATGTGTGAATTTTTCGGTTAAACACTTTTTATCCACCAGGTCCTCTTGAGATGTGTCTGATCTTGAAGTTACCTATAAAACATAAATAGAAATTAGGTTATCAACAAACCAAAATCTTCTTTTTGAAGATAAATAAGTGAAGGAAAGGAAAAAAACTCACTCACCTACCCAACAATGCTGATGAGCGGGATTTGGTCTGATTGTCTTTAGAATTAAATAAACCTGGCTTCTAGTGCCAGCTTGGGCTCTTACAGTTACTTGTATATGACCTTGGGCAAGTTACCCTTGTGGATGTGAGCTTCCTCATCTGTGAAATGGGGATGAGCTCTTCTATTTTGCAAGGTTATTGCAAAGGTCAAAAATAATATGCATGTAACGCTTGACAGGTAATAGGCATGAAATTGATGGCAGCTATTATTATCTTAAAGCCAGCATAACATTCTGCCTTTGAAGAAATCAATGAGTCTCATCACTCATGTTAAGGAGTAACAAATTTGATGCTAAATATAGTCTGATGGAATGAACTGATGAATGAAACTGATTAATTCTACTAATAAACGCACAACTAATTGTTAAACTCCTACTGTGTGCAAAATTTTTCTAAGATGAACATATCATGGGCTCTGTCTTCTAAGAAGATAATGTAGAAACACACTTAATGACTGGGGTACAAGGCACACGGTGGTAAGGGACACAGCAGTGGTCCAAATATGCACAGTGCTTCCAGGGTAGAAGAGAGGAAGTCTTTCAAGGGGAATTTTAAAAGACCTCATGGAGGTGGTAGCAGTTGAGCAAGGGGAGGAAGGACAGGTGCTAGCAGAGCCCAGGAAGGGTGGTGCTAGCGGAGCCCAGGAGCAGTGGTGCAGACTGCATCTAGGGAACTGTGAGCAGTCCCAACTGATGGGCTTGCGAGGGGGGAAGGGGGTACGCTTCCAATGAGGTAGGCATTGCTCAGGAAACTGGGGAGGAAGAGGCAGCAGAAGTGAGCATGAGAAAGGTTTGAGAAGACACTCGAAAGCAAAAGCAATGACATTGGACAGTTTATTCCCTACAGGGGTTGAGGGTGGGTTCTAGGTTTTGAAGTTGAGTGATAATAAGGATGTATAATGACATTAATCAAAGTGGATATTAAGTTAAATCAGAGCATTATGATTTTGGTTTGAGAATGAGGTGCCTGATGGACAGGTATCAGGAGATATGTAGGAAGGGGAAATGTGTGTCTGAAGCTTGGAAGACAGGTCACTAGCTCCTTTATCAATGAATTCAATAAATGAGTTAGTAAACAGCACTCTGTGCCTCTGGCCAGAGAAGTAAAAGCTCCTGTCCCAGCGGGCACACTGTCCTGAAGGGAGGAGACAGGCAAGCCTGACTGATAAATCTCTGATCCACATGGGCCAGGCTGCCATTGGGTCAGTGTTCTGGGCCCCTGGCTGACTAGGAGACGTGGGAGCAGCTCCTGGAATTGCTGCTATCTGGGCTGAGTTCTGAGTGTGCTGAGGAGGAGGCTGCGGGCAGAGGGGTGGTGGGTGGGCGCCCCAGGTAGGACTGTGAGGAAGAACAGTGTGCTTGAGGCTGGAGAATAGAGTGAGAGCTGGGGGTGGGGGGTAAAGGAGCATGTCCTGAAGGAGCCACTGAGGGACTTTAAACCGTGGAGAAAATTTGCTTTTGAGGAAGATCTTTCTGGGGATGGATCAGACAGTAGAAAAAAAAGGCAGTTAGACCTGCAGGAATCCAAAGTAATAAGATGAGGGCTGAGAACAGGCCAATCAGGTCAGAAGTCAGTTGTGGAAAGCCAGTGTCTTCTCTGTGTGTCCCCTCTGGAGGGTGGGCACTCTGCCCTCCAGGCTCCCGAGCCCCCTGCCTGCGAGCCCCTCTCTTCTCAGTGCCCTCCCACTGTGGTAACAGCAAGCTGGGGTGGGAACAAAGCAGACAATCTTCAACTGCTATTACGAAGACAAATAAAAAAACCCAGTCATTTAAAACCACACAAAAATTTGCAAAAGCTGTGAAAGTCACCTTATCTAATGTGCTTTTCAATAAACTTTTATTAAATAGCCACCAAAACAATTGGACAGATTGGTCATCCACTCTACTGGCTTTTGACACGCTGACCTAGAAGGAAACCTGCCAGTCACACACCTTTCACGGTTCCATGCACCACTTACTGGAGTTGAAATTCCTGTAATTCCTTACGTTGTGGAAGTGCCCTGCCAGCAGCGACTGTCACCCTTTCAAGCATCGCCCTTCTATTGAAAAAATGGTATTTTACTTGGGTGCAAAGGGAAAACGATTTGATTCCACCTTTAATCCCTTTAAACCTTTCTGAGGGCTCATTTTTCCTTGATTTTGGATAGAAACTTGGACAAGTATCAGAACTTTTTAGTCACCCTTAGATTGGAGCAGAAACAAAATGTTAAAAGACTTTTAGTCCCAGGAACCATCATTCAGCAACAATCACGACGCTCGGCCTGTGTAATCACTGAGACTCTGAACTTCATTTGAATTGAAAGCTTCCCTTTTCTCCTAGTTGAGACTCACTTCAGGGGCATGGTGGGCCTGTTGTTCGCGGAGGGAATGGTGAAAAATAAAAACAAAGCAAAGACAAAACGTGGAGGAAAATTTACATTTAAGGAGATGAAGATGTGGGGAAAGCCACAGACACTTCGCCTCCCTTGCTCAGTACGTCTCATGTTGCAGAGAGCTTCAGAAGATGAAGACTGGAAAAAGACGACTGAGAATGATGAGCAAAGGTCATGGGGATCCTTCAAGGAAAGAGTTTTCGCTGACCGGTAGAGGCGGAGACCAGACCTCAGCGAGCTGAAACCAGAACGCGAAGTGAAGACATGGAAGCAGAGTACAGCTAACCCTTTTCATTGCCTCTGTGCTTAGACACAGGCTTTAAAAAAAATCTCTGCAAGGACCAACAAAATGAAAGTAAAAGATTAAAAAGCAACAACACAGAACCAATAAAGCCAAAGAGAATGGAGAGGGGTCTACAGACTTCAAGATGTCGTTGAGATGTTGGAGGCGGGAAAGCGCATGGACTAGTGGTAAGGGATTTGCAGGCCAGAGGGGACTGCACCCCAAGCACAATGATGGAAGGCTGAAAAATAAAGCCAACTCACCCCAGAAAAGCTTAGGGAATGGGGGAGCTAGTACCTCTGAAGATGAAGTGGCTAAAAAACCAAGGGATTGGTAAAAGAAATGGTTGTATGAACACTTTTTTTTAAGGAATCTGATGTAAATACTAAAAGAAACAGGAAAGATTTGAAAGTGGTTGTAACTGGGCAGAGAGAACCAGGAGTGAGCCGGAGCGGAAAAGGGTATTTCGTGCTACCATCGGGGCCAGACGGTAGGTGGTCTTATCTGACTGGTCAGTATCTGTGCTCAACTGAACTGTGAAACATTTTCAGTATCACCGTGGTTTTAAGCTTTACGGTATTATTTGCCATTGTAAACTATATACATGAATTAATTTGATAAAAATAATTTAAAAAGAATGTTATGCTTTTAGTAGAGAAAAGATTAAGTGTTAGGCTTTGAAGGAGAAAAAAAATGGATGGTATACAGAGTAAAGAGAGATTTTTGTTGTTAGAAGAGATTTCATCATGATTATAGGCTAAAGTTGGGAATTTAACAGAATGGGAAAGATAGAAGCTTCCAGAAGAGGGGGCAAAGTTGTTGAAATAAGGCCGAGGAGAGGATATGAAAAGATGTCATCAGAGCATTTAGGAGAGGATTGCCTTAGAAATTAATGAATTCGTTGTTCCTACAATTTCTTACTATAGGTTGGAATCAACTTTATGATATTATCATTTTAAACTTTAGTTTGATGGTAATGAGTAACACCAACACAGTGGCTGTTGACAATAATCAGAAGAGAAATAGAAATTATTGTGAGGCAATTGCTGGGAACAGCAAGAGTAAGGTTTGTTTGTATACAGTGTAAGACATGATGGCAGCAGGCTTAACAGTAAAGGGGCTGGGTCACATGTGGCTGTGGGCTCTCAATGTCTAGAGCAGTAGGCTGATGATATTCCAGAATATTATTAAATGGATTTGCAAATTCTGTTTCAGGTAAACTTTACCTGGAGACAGAAATCAACCATGCCTCATATGTTTATGTGTACCTATCTTTCCAATGTATGTAGATACTATTAAGATTAATAAGAAACAAGCTTATTTAAATTGTCACTGATTTAACTGTGTCACTTCCTTCCCACAATAACAGACCCTAAAATAATAATTTCTATCATGTGTGTAGTTGGCAGTATCACACGAGATGATAGATCTCAGTGTTTTTTAATGTTTCTATTTGTTGTAAACATTATTACTGTTTACTAAAAATCTTACTTTACTTTACTTCCAGGCAAATGAGAAGATTGCATTTTCTTCATGAGGTTGGATATGGTGGTGACTTGCTTTGGCCAATGAAATGTAAGCTGAAGTAACATGTTTTGGTTTCAGGCAGATGCGTTTAATTGCCAGTGTTCAAGGACCCAACTTTCTTGGGCCCTGTGGTGGTGACAATGGAGACATGTGTTGCAGAGACACCATGGAATCAAAGCAGCCTTAGAATGCAGGGCCCGCCCGTGGGGAACACTTTCCCTGGAGAGTCACCAAGACTCACAGTAGACTTTGCGTGAGCAAAAATTAACTTTTGTGGTTAAGCCACTGAGATTTTGTTGTTAAACCACACACACACACATATATATATGGTTTATACTGCTGCATGCCCTCACCAATACTGGCTGATAGAGACTAGATATCTAGATACAGTGTCCATAATCCAAAAGCTCGAGAACTGCTTGTCTAGGAAGCTTGGACCCTAAACCTGTCTGTGTGTGAGCAGTGTTTGAGCTGACTGAGGCATGCTGTAAAAGTTTTTCCCATTTTCTTGAGTTTTGTAGTTCCAGACTGAAAAAGACTACAAAGTTCATGGATCAAGTATTACCAACTGTGTCCCTAGACCAGGGGTCTCAAACTCATTTTCACCGGGGGGGCCACAGGTTGCATTCAAAAGGTCAAAATAATTTTAGGACTATATAAATATAACTACTCCTTAACTGTTAAGGAACTGAAATTACATTCAACCCTTTGAAGACAACCTCGAGGCTGATGTGGCCCCTGATGAAAATGAGTTTGACACCCTGCCCTAGGCCATCTGCATGGTAATTTGCATTGTCTTAAAAATGCAGGTTCTTGGACCCAAACAATAGAGCTCTGACTCAGACTCTCTGGGAGAGGCTTTGGAATCTGCATTTTAAACAAACTCCATAAGGGTTCTTATGCTCCCCAAAGACTTAAAACCATTCCTGTAGACCAATACTTTTCCAAGTAGATTATATATACCTTGGGAGTGTAAAGATAATCCAGTGGGTAAAGTAACAGAAATTATATTAATTTATATGTTTTATTGAAAAAGTAGGAAGAAAATAATCTTTACTAATGTTTAAAAATGGATTGGCACATGTGTCTGCACTCATAACACAGTCGTTCGATATTTGTTGACAGCGTACCCCCTGCAAGGCACTGTTAGCTCCTGGGGCGACAACTGTGAACAGCACAAAGTCAAAGAGCTTCCATTTCTAGTAGGAGAAGCAGGCAAAAAAGAATCAAGGATAAAAACGTAGGATGACATAACAGTGACGAATGCTATGCAGGGTGAGAGAGACAGAAATAGCAGAGAGAGACGGGATTGCTATTTTGTATAGGGTTGTCAGGGAAGACTTTGGGGAGAAGTTTACCTTAGAGCAGAAATCTGAGGGTGAGTGAGCAAGCCATGCAGATATCTAGAGGTGACGTGTCACGGTCAGAGGAAACAGCTAGGGAAGAGCTGTGGGGTAGAAGCATATGTGCCATGGGGTGTGCTCTTGGTCAGGGGGACCAGTGTGTGGCCGGAGGGGAGTTAAGTGGCTGGCGGGAGAACAGGAAGATAGGAGGTCAGAGTACTGGAGGGGCAGGCAATTGATCGTGTTGAATTTTGTAGGCTACTGAAAAGATTTTGGCTTATTCTGTGAATGAAATATAAAGCCATTGGAGAGTGTGAGCCTTCCAACGCTTAGGGGTTGGGCAGACGTTGACGACTCAGTAGAGGAGATGAGAAGGTGTGGCCAGTGACGTGACAGACAAATACACAGAAAATGATGGCACAGAGACAAAGAGAAGGAAGGAGAGTGTGACCAGAGGCTGGGTCTCTCCAGCGAGGTGGTGACCTTGGCGAACGTAATTTGGGTAGGACAGTGCACACTCAGACCTGACTGGGTTCAGGAAAGAATGAGAAAGGAGGAATTGAGCAAAGCATGTTTTTGACAGTTTAGACGTAAAGGGGCACGGAGAAAGGGGGCGATAATTGGAGGGGGTGATGGAGTTAGGAGAGGGTTTGTATTTTAAGACAGAGGATCATATATATGTGCTTGATAAAGGAACGTTAGGGATTATATGATCTGGTTTTAGCTAATATAATCATTAACATCATCTTCACAAATGGGCATGTGGCTTAGACACTCTTATAGTGAAATGAATGCAGGATTAAAAATAATGCCAAATAATAACAACAGTGAATAAGAAAACGAGAGTCTATACTTCTAACCCCAATAGAAGCTGTTCATCAGCCACACCATGGGGTTAAAAACAATGAAAATCTGATCAGATGTGACAGAAAGCCAGTCCTGTCCCCTAAACAGACTATTTGAAATATAGATTTGCATCTAATATCAATGCTGAACTTCTCCCTCTATGTTGCTGTGCATTGCTCTTTGTGAGCTATCTTTTCAAGCTAATATGACGTTTAAGTCAAATGCAAAATTTCAAAACTAATGAAGTGTATTTAGTGACATGATTCTATTAAACATTAATGGTGAAAAGTTATTAAAATGTTATTTATGTGTTTGAGATTTTGTTTGTTTTTAAGGCTCATTTATTTGTATAGCAGTGTATTTATTACTTAAAAATAAATATATTCATATATGCTGGGAACACGTATTTATCATATATACTGGGAACATGTGTTCAATAATTTTTAGCAATTACTACTATAGCCTGGTCATCTATAAATCATGATTTAACTTCTTTAGCTGAGGCTGCTTTTTTGTGTACATAGACTTTTTTTTTTTGGGTATTTGTAATGATGTAGCAATTATTTTGATGTGAACTTCATCTTTTTATTTTAGGCAGGTCTACAATGAAACCATTTCAGATAAATTGCCGGTCATTAGAAAACGAAAAAACAATCTCTTATGCAACCCCAGCATGCTTTACCTCTGCTTTCGTCGACCCCTTCCATTTTCTTGTGGTTTGGCCTCTACCCTATAAACAAAAGAAAAAGAGCTCAACTCTGACCAACGCGAGAAAAAGCCCACCACTTTCCCATTCTACTGCTTTTTGTAAGAAAGTAGAAAGTCTCCTTCTACTGCTAAATAACTGTAATTGACTTTACGTTTCTGATTCTGTTTTCTCTTCTACAAAATGTGGAAAATAAGAATAATATCCTCACAGAGTTGCTGTGAGATCAAATGAAAAGTACATGGGAAAGCACAAATAAACATTTAAGATCCTATGCAAATGTAATGCGATGATGGTTGTAGTAGATTGCATATGGCTCCAATTCTTCCACCCTCCCTTCGTCCCGGTCCTGCGCTGTCCGCTCCCTGGGGGCAGGGCGCACTTTCCTACCTCTAGACTCTGGGCCTGGCCGTGCGACTTGCTGTGGTCAATAGGATGTCAGAAAATGTGACACAAGAGATGCCTGGAAAGTCCTTGTGTAACTGGGATTGTCCCTTTGCTTTTCTGCCGCACCTCTGAGAAGAACACGGCCAGGCTAGCAAAGAAGAACCATTCCAGCAGAGCCGGCTTAGATCAGCTGATCCCCATCCAACCTGAAGACTTGTGTGGTATGAAATAAGGTGGTATGCCCCCGAGATTTTATGGTGAGTGTATTATTATGGCATTAAGTAACTGATATACTCATGATTTCCCTAGAAAACTTTAGGAAAAAAATAGAAAAGATTCAAAATGAGTAAACAATATAAAATTTGTCTTTCTTCGGGAAACAAATAAAAACTCATATCCTAAAGTTAACCGTATCAGAAGCCCTTCCACTGAAAGAGTTTTAGGCCCCTTGTGGCTTCAGCTCCTTCTCATCGTGGTCTCCCCTAGCAGTCATTATCTCCTCTTTTCTCAAAACTGTTTTGGGTTCAATTCCATTATTTTTGCCTTAGAGACGAAAAAAATCACTGGTCTTTTTTTTTTTTTTTTTTTTTTTTACTATATATGTATAATGAATATAAGATGACTGAAATTTTGTTGTTATTTTCATTTTTAATTGATTTTTTAAAAATAAGAAACACATAGAAATGTAACAAATGTGTTTAAAAGGGTGCCTTTAAAAATTCTTTCCTTCGTTCCCTTATCCATTCAAACCACTCAGCCCTCACCTCAGACAAACCAGTTAATTGTTCTTTGTAAGTCTTTCCAGAGATCATCATTCTATGTGTGAGTCCTTACTTTACTCTCTAACTCTGCCCTCAACACCAGTTCAATTTGCATCCAGTGGTCCTATAACTAGTCTCCCAAAGGGCATTTAGATGGTTTCCAATATTTCCAAGCTTTTATTATTATAAACAATGTTGTAATTAACCTTTTTATATAACACACATAATTTCCCAGTACTTATTGGAACATGAAATTGCTGAATCAAAGGGATGAGTATCCATTTTAATTTTATTTAAAGATTTTATTTATTTTTAGAGAGGAGAAGGGAGGCAGTCTGAGAGGGAGGGAAACATCAATGTTTGAGAGAAATATCGATCACATCAATTAGTTACCTCTCACACCCCCGCAACCAGGGACCTGGCCCACAACCCAGGCATGTGCCTGACTGGAGTTGAACTGGCAACCTTTCTGTTTGCGAGATGATGCCCAGTCCACTGAGCCACACTAGCCAGGTCAGTAGTTTTAGTTTTGAAAGACACTGCCCAGTTTCTCTCTATCGAGGTTGTCTTCATGTGCATTCCAGTCATCAATATATGACAGTGCCTATTGTCCATACCTGATCACAGACCATATACTTTATTAAACTACTTTATTTTTGCAAATTTGATATATAAAAATGTTATCAGAGTATAGTTTTTATTTGCATTTTCCCCAATAAATGAAGTTAAGCATCTTTTAAAATGCTTAAGCTTAAGAGATTTTTATTTCTTTCTCTACCTCCTAAACATATCTTTGGCTAATATATACCGGATTTTTTTCTTGTGGCTTTTGAGGGGGGGGGTCAGAACTCTATTTGTTAAAAAAACAGCACTTTTTATGGAATATGAGTTTCAAGGTATTGTCTATTGACAAATGGCAAGCCCAGTATATTTGTCATACAGAGCAGATACTTTTTAAACACTTATACAACAAAATTATTTTCAATAAAAGCCTTGAAGGGATGAATAAATTATGCAGAACATGTAAACAACAACTACTTTCTTTTATTGGAATTCATATACAGCAGCTCCCTCATATCCGCAGGTTTACTTTCTACGGTTACAGTTATCCATGGTCAACTGAGGTTCCATGGAAAATTCCAGAAATACACAATTCGTTAGTTTTATTTTATTATTTTTAAAGATTTCATTTATTTATAGAGGGAAAGGGAGGGAGAGAAACATTAATGTATGAGAGAAACATCTACCAGTTGCCTCTCTTGCACCCCAACTGGGGACCTGGCCCACAACCCAGGCATGCACCCAGACCAGGAATCAAACCGGACCTCAGGCAGGCACTTAATCCACTGAGCCAACCAGCCAGGAATACAATTCTTTAGTTTTAAATAGCATGCCATTCTGTGCTGTGTGGTGAAATCTCGTGCTGTCTTACTCAGTTCTACTTATCATGTGGATCAACCTTTGTCCAGGGAATCCACACTGTCTAGGCTACCCACCCATTAGTCATTGGGTTGTCAGATTGACTTAATGGTACTGCAATGTTTAAGTAACTTAATCATATTAATATTGCTCAGTAACTTAATAATGGCCAAAGCCATTCACATACCTTTGGCTATAACATACTTTAATTGTTTTACTTTATTATTCATTATTGTTGCTAATCTCTTACTATGCTTAATTTATAAATTAAAATAAAGTCTATCATAGTAATGTATGTATAGGAAAAAAACATAGTGTATATAGGGTTCAGTACCATCTGCAGTTTCAAGCATCCACTGGGGTTCTTAGAACATATTCCCATGGATAAGGGGGAACCACTACATATATATATGTATCTATGTATATATATTCTATAAATATATGTTTATATAAATATGAAAGCATGCTTGTAACAAATAAAATTATAAAAAGTAAAATGCATAGTACAGTACAAATAAGGATAAAAGTGATGGGTAAATAAAACTATTTTTAATTATATTAATGTGCTTAATGAAAAAGAAAAAAATTATACCTGTATACAGGTCTATTGCAATAATGAATAATAATATTACAGTTTAACAATGATTAGGTATATTAAGAAAAAAGAATAGCAAACTTTATTTCAAAGATATTATTCTCCTAGATTTGGATTTAATTTGCTCTTCTCTTTCTAGTTCTTTAAGGTGAAAAGGTAAATTATTGATTTGAGCTCTTTTTTGTTTTTATTGCAGGCATTTACTGCTATGCATTGCCACAACCCGTATGTGTTGGTATGTTATATTTTTGTTTTCATTCATCTCTAAGTTTTCTTAATTTCCCTGGCCATTGGTTGTTTGAGAATATGTTGTTTAACTTCCACACGTTTGTGAACTTTTTAGTTTTCCTATTATTGATGTCTAACTTTGTTCCATTGTCTTTAGAGAAACTACTTCATATGATTTAAATATTTTTAAATTTATTGAGACATGTTTTCTGGCCTAAGATATGGTGTATCCTGGAAAACGTTTCATGTAAACTTGAGAAAAGTGTGTGTTCCGCTGTTGTTGCGTGGAGTGCTCTGCGCATGTCTGGTTGTTAGGTAAGTTTGGCTTAGCGTGTTCTTAAAGCCCCTATTTTCTTACTGATCTTCTGTCTAGATTTTCTGTCTGCTGTAGAAAATGAGATCCTGAAGTCTCCAACGGTTACTGTAGAATGGTCCCTTCCCCCCTTCAATTATGTCAATGTTTGAATCATGTATCTTGGATTCTTTTGCTTTGTGTGTATATGACTATTATTATTTTATGTTTAATAAACTGACTTCTTTTTATCAGATCTAATGCTCTATTTTGTCTCTTGTAACAAGATACAAAGTCAATTTTGTCTTATATTAACATGGACCCTCCAGCTCTTTTTTGGTCACTATCTGCATGGAACACCATTTTCCAGTCTTTTACTTTCAAACTATTTATGTCTTTGGATCTGAAGTGGGTCTCTTGTAGACAGCATATAGTTTGTTGTTTTTAAAAATAAATTCTGCCAATCTCTGCCTGTTATTTGGAGAATTTAAAGTACTTGCATTTAAGTTAGTTGCTGATGAGGAAGGCCTTCCTTCTGCCTTCGGCTATTTTTCCCTGTGCCCTGTGCCTTTTTGTCCTTTAGTTCCTCCATTACTGCCTTGTTTTGTGTTGTTCTGTGTGTGAACTGCCTTGATTCTCTTCTTATTTCCTTTTTTGTATATTTTTAAAAATACTTGTTTTTGTGGTTATCATGGGGATTATACTTAATATCTTAAATTTAGAGCGATTTTGTTTACGTTAATACCGATCTAGCCATAAGAGCATGTAAAAACTCTGCTCGTTTACAATTCCATCCCCCCTTTTCTGTTATCATCACACATCACATCTTTATACATTGCGTGACTATTAACATAGATTTGTGATTATTTTATGAATTTGTATTTTAAATCATTTAGGAAATAAAAAGAAGAGATACAAACTAAAAAATAAAATAACATTGGCTTTTGTATTTACCTGTCTAAATACAAAAAAAATTTACCTTTGCAGGGGTTTTTATTTCTTTGTGTGCCTTCAAGTTACTGTACAGTGTCCTTTGCTCAGCCTGAAGCATTCCCTTGCTCGTGGCGCATTTCTTGTAGAGTGGGTCTACTAGCAACTAACGCCACCATCTGCAATGTCTTAATTTCTCCATTTTTTGTTTTTTTAAATACTTCATATGGTAAAAATATAGCAAAAAATATATTTTGTTCAAAGAGGAAAAATATATACTGCTATGATTGCAGTTCTAAGGATGATTTAAGTAGCCTGGGGCTCCTCAGCTGTGCCCTGCAATGTAGGCCGGCTTCAACCATGGCTTCTCCAGCTTCCTTCAGGGAGGAAGGAAGGAAATACAGAAAGAAACTGCTGAAATCAACCACAAGGCTTAGCCAGGCCATTTACTATTCTGATTTAGCCTTCACTTCATGCTTGCACTGAGCCTAGAGATTATTTAGAGGTGTAAATTTAGCGTCTTATTAGGTCTTTTCTGAGTATGCATTTTGCCCTGGGCATGTGTGTTGCTTTCTAAATTCCTGAGTATACACAGGGGCTGTTGAATGCTCTAATTTCCCATGGATACTCTTTCTCTAACTTTTCCTCCCAAGCTTTAGCACTCTATTTTTTGTCTCGACTGTAATCCCTTGTCCCAGATGGCTGCAGGTTGTTTGTTTGCCTTACAGTGCTTTTGAGGAATGCCTGCTGTCTTTGCACTCTGAGTGAGTTCTGAGTTAGGTAAAAGAAAGACAAGTAAGTTGAGTCAAGCAGCCCCAAAGCAGGTTAGAGCAGACACACTATTATTTTTATTTTTATTTATTTATTTTTTATTTTTTTACCTCTTGAGTTAGAATTTTTTAAAAATATATTTTATTGATTATGCTGTTACAGTTGTCCCATTTTCCCCCCTTTCTTCCCCTCCACCCCCTTAACCCCCTTTTCCCCACCCTTTAGTTTTGTCCATAGGTCATACACATAAGTTCATTTGCTTCTGCATTTCCTATACTATTCTAACCTCCCCGTCTGTTTTCTACATCCCATTTATGCTACTTATTCTGTGCCCCTTCCCCCCTTCTCCCCCTACCACTCCCCTGTTGATATCCCTCCATGCCTTATATAAATCCCTTTAACATTTCATACAATAAAGGCTGGATGATGATGAACTTCTTGAACTTGACCTTATCTGAGAAGCACTTTATCTGCCTTTTCATTCTAAATGATAGCTTTGCTGGATAGAGTATTCTTGGATGTAGGTCCTTGCCTTTCATGACTTGGAATACTTCTCTCCAGCCCCTTCTTGCCTGCAAGGTCTCTTTTGAGAAATCAGCTGACAGTCTCATGGGAATTCCTTTTGTAGGTAACTGTCTCCTTTTCTCTTGCTGCTTCTAGGATTCTCTCCTTATCTTTAATCTTGAGTAATGTAATTATGATGTGTCTTGGTGTGTTCCTCTTTGGGTCCAACTTCTTTGGAACTCTCTGAGCTTCCTGGACTTCCCAAAAGTCTATTTCCTTCACCAGCTTCGGGAAATTCTCCATCGTTATGTATTCAAATAAGTTTTCAATCTTCCTCTTCTCCTTCTGGCAGCCCTATGATCCGTATGTTGGGCCGTTTACAGATGTCCTGGAGGTTTCTGAGCCCCTCCTCCGTTTTTTGAATTCTTGTTTCTTCATTCTTTTCTGGTTGGATGTTTTTTTTTTCCCTGCTGGTCCACTGTGTTGATTTGAGTCCCAGTTTCCTTTTTATCCCTATTGGTTCCCTACAGATCTCTCCTCATTTGTTCAAGTAATTGCGATAATTTTTCATCGAATTCTGTGAGCATTCTGATTACCAGTGTTTTAAACTTTGCATCTGTTAGGTTGTCTATCTCTTGATTGGTTAGTTCTGGAGCTTTGATCTGTTCTTTCCTTTGGGCCATTTTTTACCCTCGGTGCACCTGTTACTTTACGGGGCTGAGCCTTAGGTGTTCACCAGGGCGGGGAAACTCACGGTCACCGTGCTGTGATGCAGCCTGTGGGGGTGGGACCTGTGAGGACAATGGCGCTTGCTCCTCTCTCCGCACCACACTGCTTCCCACAAGCAAGTTGAGCCTTCTGTGCTGGCTCGGGGGTCGTTCCGGGGTCGGTGGACAGGCCCGCACAGTTCCAAGCCCCCGTGGGTCTCCCCAACGAACTCTCCTGTGAGGCCGGGAGTTCCCCCCGCCGCCACCTCCACTCCCACAGGTGCTTTCAGTCGGTGGTTTGAGGTTTTATTTCCCCGCTTTGATGGGTTGCACCCTGCTTTTTCTCCCGGTTTGTCTGCACGCGAATTAGGACCTGCCCGGTCCACCAGTCTCGGCCCCGCTGGGTCCGGGTGGTCTGGGCGCTGGCCGCGTTTTGGTCAGGCACCCCCGTCTCCGCGTGCTGCGGCGTTGCCAGTCCCACTCCACAAACCGCGGTCTGGCTGTGCGCTCACCACCCGGCTCGCTGCGGAGTGGCCGCGGGCTCTCTCTCCGCCCGGCTCCGCCCCGCTTACCAGACTGGATGTATGTGTCTTCTTTAACTCCTTGGGTGTCGGACTTCCTCTCAGTTCGATTTTCTGTCAGATCTGGCTGTTTTGTTTAAGTAAATTGCTGTTTTTTTCCTTGTTTGGTTGTGCGAGGAGGCACCGTGTATTCACCTATGCCTCCATCTTGCCGGAAGTTCACAGTATTATTTTTAAATCAAGTCTGCTGTGCTCCTTCTAGAGCTGAGGACTAGAGTTCCCCACTGGGAGTGCGGATTGCCACCTTCAAGACTGCCACTGAGCTGTGAACGTGGCGGGGCGAAGGCAAGCAGACATGCCACAAAGCTTTCCTGCCGCTTTAAAGTTGCCTTGTCTTTCAGAGTTCCCTCGGAGGCTGGTGGCCTTTGACTGGTAAGCAGAGCTCTGACTAAGCTAGTTCTGACAGCCTGCTTGATTCTCCTGTCCTTTTGTGGCATGACAAGTGTCGGCGTTTGCCTCCTCTGCCCGTTTGCTGCCCTCGCTGTCTGCACTGCGTGTCACCTCCTGTGCACATTCTCTCTGTTACCCTGCTGAACACCACACTAGTTCTTTCTTTCTGAAATACCTCCCGTATAAACCTAGGTTTACGGTAAACTTTTAGAGTAAAAGGAAAATTTAAGGTTTCAGGGAGGGCTCATGTCACAGCACGGTGCCATCACAGTAGACAACCATATGGACTGAAACACTTGGCCTCCCTCTTCTTTCATATCCCTTGGTTATTCATGCAGCAGCCACGCCCTCTGTGCCCTGGAGTCTCCTGCCATCCTTTCCTGAGTCTCCTTACGTCCTTGCCTGCGCAGGTTCAGTGAAACCGAACTTCTCATTTCACTCTTCAGAGCAATTTAAGTCTATGCCACTGTCAACCACATCTGCCATTGATGTAATCCATGTCCAAGTCAGTCCATCAGAATGTTTTGATATAAAAAGGAGTGGGGCTCTTTATTACCTAGAAGAAAATCTGCTCCTAGCTTTCAAAATAACAAAAATTTCATCCAGTTGTTTACATTTCATTTCATTCTGACAATGTGCATACATTTTAAAACTTCTTTGAATACATTTATGTCATCTTTATGGTAACCTTCATTTAAAAGTAGTTATTTCTCAGATTCCATTCTTTTATAAACTAATATTTTAAGAAGTGAAATTTCTGAAATTTTCACAGATATTAATTCCTCTCAAAATGCTGTCTATTAGCCCTGGCTGGTGTAGCTCAGTGGATTGAGCGCAGGCTGGGAACCAAAGGGTCACAGGTTCAATTCCCAGTCAGGTCACATGCCTGGGTTGTAGACCAGGTCCCCAGTGAGGGCCATGTAAGAGGCAACCATACGTTGCTGTTTCTCTCCCTCTCTGTCTCCCTCCCTTCCCCTCTCTCTAAAAATAAATAAAATCTTTTAAAAAATGCTGTCTGTTAAATAAATAAAGACAATTTTATTATTGAATGATTGTTCAGTTGGAAAAAAGAGGGTCTTCTTTTCGTAAGTGAAAACTACTATTTCCCATTTTGTTTTTTATTCTATTTTTGTTCCAGGAACTGAAATTGTGGCTGAAATGTCTTTTTTTAATCAAAAAACAATTTTTCTTATCATAAAGCAACACACATCTATATGGTATTTAAAAGAGAAAAATGAAGAATGAAAAACAGAATTTCTGAGTTCTGAAAATTCATAAATGTACAAAACAGAAAATAAGTCACCAGCAATCCCATCACTCAGAGATACCAACAGTCATTTGTTTGATATATTCTCTCCAGGAACTTCTAAATCGCTGTTTGTGTAAGCAGCTGCATGTGTGGGTGTGTACATAGATACACATATGTTATGTATATTTTTTATTGAACAAAATCAAGATTTTAGTAAGGTCATTTTACGTAAATATAGAATGCATTATTTTAATGGGTACATGATAGTTCATTGATGGATGCACAGTGATTTAATCAGTTTCTTATCAATGAATACTCAGTTTATTCCCATTTGTTCTCTGTTATAAACATTGCGTGTGTATTTTAGAAGTTATAGGAAACTTAAAGTATGTAATTCTGATTTCTCAGGTAGTTTTATTTAAATTTTTGCTTCTATAAACTGGCATTAAGACAAAAACAGTTTTTGGAATCCTGTTTCAAAATGCTTTGATCACAAAAGTAGGCAATGCTCAGTAAACATCTAAAAGGTCTTCGACGTCTCTAACCTTAATAGATGAATTTCCAGCCTGGCTGCAATCTGTCATTTCAGTTTTGACTCCCTGAATTGCTCACAAAGTCTCCACTTTGATCACATGGGTGCATTCATCTGGAGGAGCCGTGGCTGTCCTTCTGCCGCAGCACTTGCTGCTCCTCCCAGCTGGAAACACTGGAAATCACCTTCTCTTCCTCTTCACCTTTCAAATCTAATCTGGAATTACAGGTCTGGCTCAAACCCTACTTCGTCCATAAACTCTTCCTGACCTCCTAGCAGGAAGGAATTGTTCCTTCTATAAAGCCCCCGGCACATGATATTTGCACCAGTTTTTTGGCAATTAAATATATACTGTCTTGTAACAGTTCCTTCCCTGTGTTTTCAAATGTTATTTAGATCTTGCTTGTTATTTCCTCATTGACCTTGCTACCACTGCACTGAAAGACGGCTGACCAGATCAGTCTTGTCATTTGCTCAGTGCCATAGTTTGTACATAGAAGGAGCTTCGTAAATATTTATTTATTTAACATGGATACTGTAAGTTACTCATCTGTATTACTAAAATTCTTATTCAGTTTAATTTCTAGGCACAGATAAAAGCATACCGATGCCCGGCTGGTGTAGCTCAGTGGATTGAGCGCGGGCTGGGAACCAGAGGGTCCCGGTTCGATTCCCAGTAGGGGCACTTGCCTGGGTTGTGGGCCAGGTCCCCAATGAGGGCCATGTGAGAGGCAACCATACATTGCTCTTTCTCCCTCCCTTCTCCTCTCTCTGAAAAATAAATAAATAAAATCTTAAAAAAAAAAAAAACATGCCGAAAAGCAATTTCTTAAAGCTCTTTCATCAAGATAGTAAAAAAATCTTTGTTTCTAATATATTGCTGTTGTTGGTAATTAAACTCTGTAATCTTTAAATCAAAATTGTCTCAAGATTTTAATGTTTTTATAATATTTAAAATATTTTCTTAAAGTAGTTTGCATAAATACTGAATCACTTACCTGGCGAAAACTTAAGCAGAAGCACAAAAGTAGCAGAGTAACATGAGCACGCTTCATGGTGGAGACATTCAGGGTCGGCGTCTACTGGGGAGGCTTCTCCCCCCCAGACAGTTTTTTCAAATTTAATATTTAACCTCTGAAAAAATATTTAAAAAGAACAAGCCTTCTCAAGAGCTGTGGACTTTCGAACTTGTAGAGAGCTTGGCTACAATCCAAAGAGATTACCGTAACCGAAACAAAGCAGAACAAAGCAAAAGTCCTTTCCAGTAAGTCGCTGAGGGAGGCAACCAACGGGGACTGCGTTTTCTCCAGAGGCAACGGGTTTCCCTTCTCGGCACTGAGTAAAACCTCCTTCTGTTTTCCAAGGAAGACGGAAACTACACTGGAAGACAATTTCTTATGCTTTTGTTAAAATATTTAAAATGATAACATTTTCCCTCACAGTTGAAGACTAGGCGATGGCAGAAAGGAATAGAATATCATATTGAAGGCGATGCTGAATACGTTGAATATCCTCAACAAAACAGCCCTTTAACCATGCACTGGCTGTGCTCCGATCATGCCATGTACTCTGAGTGCAAAAACACCTTTTTAAAATGAGCATTCTTTCCCTGGCACCACCTATAGTGCTGGGTTCGTTTATATTTGTAAAATAAACTTGCGACAGCAGAAATGCTATCACAGTTTGGGTTCTCCTGAAGCAGACATGAGACAGAATTTGGGAGGTGGGTGCAAAATACCTATTAGTCATGAACTCCAGTGAAAGGAATGGAGAAGGAGCAGGAATGAGCAGAGAGAGAAGTTGGACTGCAATGCAGGTTTGTCACAGCCTTGGCCAGCCTATGGGGAGCTCTGGAGTGAGTGTGGCCTGTCACCGTGTCCCTGGGTCTGTTCAGGCAGGAGTGACTGGACCGTTAAACCCTTCCTTGCTCTCAATAACCTGGTGTGGGTTGCCCAGGAAATGCATGCCCTTAGGTGAGGCAGACCCTGAAGGAACAGACAGTTAGATCCAGTCAGAAGTAGGTGTCTGCTGACCACACTCTTCACAGCTAGGCAGCAAAACCTTCCCCAAAGGAGGGACTTAGGAAAATCATTTCCACCATTTACGCCTTTTACACCATTTACACCTCTTAGATCTGCTTACCATATGTGCTCCAAGAGTGGCACCTTGAAAACTGCAGTGGGCCTCTCTTTCTGAGGGAAAATTTCGAAGACGGAGGTGATGGGAAAAACTACAGCCCCTGCCCTTGTCGTTGATCTTGGGGCTGCAATTGGTACTCATCTTACGCAATCTAGATTCCCTTCACTCTGACCTTCCACCTCTGCCATCTCCAGCGGGTTACCTGATGACGTGGCCCTCAACCCCTCCCAGCAGCAGTTACCATTTCATTCTAGTTGCTTCTTCTACCCCTTTCTTGTCACAAGAGACACCAAAGTAGCCATATGGTCCCATACATCTTATACAGCAGCAGTCCTTCCTCTGAATGATCAGGGCCAGTTACCCTGTGACGGGGGTGACTCCTCTTCTTCCCTGCTGGTCTCCAGACACCAGGAACCCAATGTGCAGCAGGCAGAAGGCATAGCTTATAATTCAGTGTGATTCTTGCTGTGCCCTTGGCAGAAGTGTACTTCCTATCAGGAACAAGACCCCAACCCTGCAGGGTCCAGAGTTGTGGGGTCGGGAAGCAAGAAGTCCCCAGTCGGCCATTGGGAAGAGAGAGAATTGGGAAGTTGCCATTGTACAGATGGTATATGATGTAGTCTAGAAAGAAAGGGAAAGTGCTTTGGGGCACCTCCTCAATTTACATATCTGCTGGTGCAGACTGAGAAGTAACTGCCAAGAAAGGAAACAGCAAGACAGGAGACTTTCATAAAAGTGATGGTGAGTGTGGTCATTCCTGATTCTATTCCTTGGGCTCCCGTACCTGTGTCTGCCCTCTCTGGGGGATACAATGTGGTATGAAGGTCTTTGATTCAATGCATTTGCTGTTTCCGGGAGGACAGCACCCAGTCTTCACAGAGTATTGCCTTCAAGTGGCACCTCAGCTCTGCCTTGAGCAGGCTGTTCCAGTGTTCCCTGACATTGGATCTGAATGGCGCTGCATGGGATGCCCAGTGAAGCATGGTCATGGGCCCACATCTTCTTTGCTGTAAAGTGGGTCCCCTTGTCCGACAGGATGTCACATGGGATCCCTGTTGAAAGATTAAATACTTTGTAATCCTTTGGATCATGATCCACGCTGAGGTCCTGCAGACAGGAAAGGGAC